>PVJC01007643.1:0-50859 GCA_004026665.1 Murina feae | reverse complement strand
GGGGGGGTCGGTGGGGAGGAAGAGTGCTAACAATTCAATCCTGCTTTGCAATGAATATTGATTTTAAAAAACTCCACCACACCAGAGCTAAATAGTACTTCCCTCACTTAAAAATGCACTTTTAAATGAGAATATACAATAAAACTGTGCATATTCATCTTAAAAAGAGAGAACGGACTACAAGGCACAAATGAAGTCTCATCTGTACAGTAACTTTTTCCAAAATTGGGGGAGGGGAAAGTAGGAAGTTGAAGCAGGAATAATGCTACACTTCAGTTTGGACTCCTAACATTATCCGTTGATTCCCTCCATAAGCATATTATACACATACTAAAATTGCCAAAGCTAAAAAATTTGCACGAGGTTTGCAAATGCAGTACTATAGCTCAGCCTGGAAAGCAGAAGAACATTTAGATAAAAGAACTTACAGAACATAAGCAGGGAAAAATATCTGTGTCTGAGGTGGAAGAGGAAGCCAGGGACGGACAAGACCAGTAAATAAAACCCATCATTTCAAAGCCACATACCATCGCACTGTGTTGCATTAAACAAGAGATCTTGAGTCTGTGACAGAGCCCTGGGCCGCTGGCTTCATGTGTCTCAGGTACACTTTTGTGGATTTTCTCAAGGGTTGTTTTGGTGTCGCTTTTTGTGTTTAGTTTTTTTTTTTTTTTTTTTTTTTAAAGGCAATCCAGGAGTAGTCTTTTATTTATTTTTTTTTAAATTACTGTTTCTGCAATGCCACCATTCTTGACCCCAGAAGAAAAGGCGGTAAAAGTCAACTCTTAAACGCAGGCTGGATGTCCAGTTTTCTTTCCTCTCCCTGCTGCAGACTGTTCCTCCCGGTGGACTTGAAACCCGTCCAGAGTGTGAGTGTGAGTGTGTGTGTGTGTGTGCGCGCGCGCCTCTGAGTGTGTGCCCGCGTGTGAGTGTGTGCGCTCCCGTGTGAGCGCGCGCGCGAGCCTCTGCGTGTGTGCCCGCGTGTGTAAGTGAGTGTGCGTGTGTGCCCGCGTGTGTGAGTGTGTGCGCTCCCGTGTGTGCGCGCGCGCCGCGGGTCTCATTGTGCTAGCGTGAGGAGGAGGCTGTTCTAAGGCGTGGGGCGCCTCTCCCCCCGGCTCCGGGCGCGGAGCAGCGGCCACCGGCGCGCCCGCGGGGCTGCGCGCTCGCCCTTCCCCGCCTTCGGATTGGCCGGGCGCGCGGGGCAGCCCCGGAACCGCCGCCCGCGCCCCGGTCCGCGCTCAGCCCGCCGCCCCGCCGCCTCCCCGGCGTGTTCTCTTTCTCCCGCTCGCCGCCCGCCCGGCCCCGCCCCGCCCCGCCCCGCCGGCCCGGGCGCGGGAAGCGCGGCTCTTCGCTTCCGCCTGGCGGCGGGAAGGAAACCGAGAGGCGGGGCCGGGGGCGGCGCGGCGATGCATATTCATCGGGGCGCCCGCGGCGGCGGAGGCGGGAGCGGCCGAGTGGGTGTGGCGGCCGGCGCGGCGCGGCGCCCTCGCGAGCGGCGGGGCCGGGCTTTGTGCCGCCGGGCGGGGCCGGAGCGGCGGGCGGGTGCGGGCCGCTTTGTGCTCCGGGCCGGGGGCTCCGGGCCGTGGGAGAGGGTAGCGGCGCCCACGGCCGCGCACGGCTCTCGGCGAGAGAGCAGCGTGGTTTCACAGCTCGTGTGGCTGCGGTGCTTCCAGCCACGGTGCTCGGTGCTCGGTGCTCGGTCAGCTTCTCAGGCCGCGTCCGTCCCGCGTAGAAGGACTTATACAGTGTCCCTCCCTGCCTGGCCGGGCCATGAAGGCAGAACTCCCCGAGAGAGAGCCCTTCTCATTTCCACTTTTGTACATTAATGGGAAAGTCGGTAATTTAAGGGTGCGGGGGTGGCGTGGGGGGGAATAACCAGCACCAAAGAGACACACAACCTCCCGGCCCCAGAAGTAAACACTCTCGGTGAGATTTGATAGCGAGTTAATGCTCATAGATAAAGCAGGTTTGATCAGTGTTTTTAAAAGTTATATACATGTACTTTGCAGTTTTAAAATGATTGATGTTTATTTTAAGCATCTGTAGTGCGGTAAAATAATGCCTGTTATCACTACGTTGTGATACAATTCTGATTTTAAATTGAAATATTAAAAGTAAAAATATAACGAGCCTTAAATTTACTTAGGACTGGCCCACATGAGTTTGGAAAATATTTTATTACAGAGATCCTGACTGTTACGTAATTGCACAACAGTCAACAATAGCTTCAAATATCCGCTAAAAACCCTGTTCAATTATGTGATTACCAGTGGGAGTGGAATAACTCCCGATGAATTGTTCTTATCACTCTCCAGAATGTGAGCATGTCAGTATTTTAATCCCAATCGTGTTTACCTTAAAGTCCAAAAGAATTTAAATAACAGTGTTCAGGGTCTTAGTTCCTACAATGCATATTTTAAACAAACACACAAAAGACATTTTTGGCCTTATAACAGAAAAAAATGGTTTTTCTTCTCCAGCACTCACATAATACACATCATAGAGATGTTTTGCTGTATGTGAATAATACATCTATTTTCTATGATAAGTACGAAACTAAAAATTGGATTAACGCAATTTGACTGGAAAATGCCAAACTTAAAACTAGGTTATTAAAGTGAAGGTCTAGCAGATCCCAATTTCCCCACAAAAAAACAAAAAATAAAAAAACCTTAAAGTATATATCTATATTTATAAGTGTAGCTTTGGGAATGGAGATGAAAGATGGGGATACACAGATACACACAGATATGTATACGTATATGTTTGCATATATCGCCACATTCAGCTATAACTTCCAAAGGAAAATTAAATTTTAACATTTATCTTGTTCCAAGTTCGTTATTTTTAATCACTCAGCTAGTATAATTATAATTCATTCTACCCAGGCAATCAATTCGAGTGGGTAACAAACAGATCTGTTCTCATTTTAGGATTTCCTAATAGTACTCTCATGGTTAAATAATCACATTTTAGCATTAAGGAAACAAAAATAAAATATTAAAATTTAAAAATATTATTTAGGTTGGGGAAGAGAGTGTTTAAATGACAGTATTATCAAATTCTAAAACTTCTTTAAGTATGCCTCAGAAAGTCTTCTCTCTTGTAATTATCTGAAGTCCATAACAGAGTTACCAATTCTTCCCAACATCTAGTTCATGCAAAGAAGAAATGACATCACAGAATCCAGTTTTGTTTAGGGAATATTCCAAACACAGAATGGGAAAAGCAATGGGAAAGGGGAAGGAGAAGGATTTTCTGTGCTTCTAGTGATGGCTTGGATGAATCTAGATTTGGGTCACCTGCCAGAGGCTTTCTTCCTGAGCATATTATTTGGTAATCAATGTATCATGGCATGGCATGCTCAGCCTTTCCCAGATTTTTTTATTTGCATGTCATTTGTTTCTTTTGACATGTGAAGCTTACAAGAATATTTATTCCTATACAACCTCTATTCTGTCAAATATGTACATATATCATAATTAAATGCTATCCAAGGTTTATGAAGTAAGGAAGCTAATTTTCAATCATGTCTTATAGAAACTCGTCTCACTATTTAGTGGTCACCCCAAAGGGCTGTTGCTCCTACATCTTTTAATTGGCTAATGACCAGGGTCTTCTAATCTACAACATCACTTGATTTTCTGATGTTCATACTTTTCCTGAAAATAAAAATGTAGAAATTAGGAAGTGTTTTAAAATAGATGCTTTTTTCAACATTAAAATTATCTTAGTTAAAAGCCTTTCCTAGAATGTAGTAAGGTCCATTATTTTTGTATAACAATCTTTTTAGAAATTATAACGAATCCTTTATTCGTTTTAAATAAGGACTATCCAACATACTTAAGCATTTGGTCCCTCTGACACATCTAACTAAAGTGATTCCAGTACAAAAGCGAATTTATTTTTTTATTTATCTATTTATTTGCTTTCAGTTGCAGGCACAATTCATTCCTTATAACTTATTAGAAGACCCTCATACACTGACAGTTTAGATTTTTTCTGGTTCTTCTTAAAGCCAGTTAACTGGTAATGCAGTTTCTTTATGTTTTCCTCAAATTAAGAATTTTTAAAAATGTACTAGCAACATCTGCATGTGTTTATCTTTGAGAATAATCGCTGTATAATTACTTCTAAAAGGTATGTATTATAACAGTACTTTATGTCATAATTGAAGTAATTCCTTTACCCCATCTAAACCAGTAATTTTCAGTCATTACCCCAAAGGTGTTTATTTTATCTTATTTCTCTATTTCTCAAAAATACAGGAACTACATTGTATTTACATATTTTTTATTATCAGAGGACACACTAATTTATTAATGATATTTAGTCCACTGTGCCAGCTTTTGTGCAAAGTCAATGTATATAATAAAGACTTGATACTAAATAAAACATACACCGTCTTTTAAAACAATTGGAAAACTATTTTTTTAGAATTAAAAAAAGTAAGTAATGTATAAACTTGTGTAAAGATTCCTATTTCACATTGCCTCTGGGACACAGTTTTAATTATTTCTTAATAATGTAAAAATATTTAGAGAAGCTTAAGTTAGAACATTTATCAAAGGCCAACTTTTGGCATTTTGTTGAAGTTCAAGACGTGAGAGCTGTCCTCACACAGCTTTTAGGAGAGGAGAACGCACACTTAGTCTCCTGTGCAAGAGGAAAAACGGCCTCTGGTAACTATTTTCGTTTCTCATTGGTTATAGCAGCCTGGAGCTATAATCCTGTTATGCCTCTTCTTTAGACATTGGTTGTAAAAACACAGTGTCTTTCCCACAAAACACTTGCTTATCATACAGAATTATATCTGTAGAAAAGACTTCAAGAGATTACCGGATAGGCCCTTGCCATAGAACCGAAACTCCACACTACCCAGGACAGGCATTTTCTAGCCATTGAGAATATGGGTACAAAAATAAATAGACTCACACAGTGTTCCTTCTTTCACTAGCTGCATGCTGCACCTGTGCACACATAGATCTGATGACATCTGCTAATATAATAAATCTCAAGTGGTTTGTGGTGTCATCAAAAACCTGAGATGGTGGTATGGCTCACAGCCTCGCCAACCCCAGGCTTCGGTCTTGTTAAATTTCACAGGCTAAATAGAGACAGACTCAGACTCATACTGTTCATGAACCAGAGGTTTTCAAGAGCAGGTTAAAGTGGTTTACCAAAAAAAAAATAAAAATAAAAAAGTCTCTAGTGATGACTCAATGTGTGAAAAATCTGAGTCTCTGATGAATGGTGATAAATCAAAGATATCTCTCAGCTTTGAAAAAATCATTTTTATCTTGATATGACTTCTCAATATGAAAACTTGACCTTTCTTAGCCTAGTTATGTTTTTAAGACTCACTTTAAAAAAAATCTAGGAGCAATTCAATCTTCATATCTTGCTTACTCATACTTTTATATAACTTTAGAATGTCAGCTATCAAAATGCCCATAAAAATAAAACAGTAGAGTTAAATAAATTTCAGCTATAATGATTAAGTTGAGCAAAGAGAAAGCAAATGTATTCTCAAAAAAAACTTTTTTAGGCTATTTTATGCCATATGTAAGGTTTCTGAAACAACAGAATCACTAAGGTATTTTTTAAACGCTTTTCAAAAAAACAGAAGCATCTGGCAATCCTGAAATCAGTGAGGCAACAGGATGCAAAAACGCGCTAGACAGTCTACTGATCCCTCAATAAAATCCTGGCAGAGGATCGTCCTGCCTTTTGCTCAGTGGGCCATTTTCAACAAGAAAGTGAATGGCAAGTCCACTGCATCCACATCCTGTGGTCTCCATGGTGTCAAGGATTCTGTGGCCCAGCCAGTGTGGCTCAGTTGATTGAGCGTACTCCCATGCACCCAGAAGTGGCAGTTGGATTTCTAGTCAGGGCACATGCCTACCCAATAGGGAGCGTGCAGGAGGCAGCTGATCAGTGTTTCTCTGTCATGGATGTTTCTATCTCCCTCTCCCTCCCTCTCTCTGAAATCAATAAAAACATATTTAAAAAAAAATATTCTACTGGGCCTATCTAGGACATGATGACATCATTTCAAGTTGTCTATTGCTAAACATCAATAAAGGGGTTGTCTTTATTCCATAACTAAGAAAGCCTTCATACAGCTCAGGGAATAGAGAGAGAAAGCAATCCTTGTACAAACATCATCGCATGCGTAGCACGGGCCCTGTAGGTGCTACAATATGAGGATGGATAGATACATTTTTGAGGATTTCTGTGGTTTTTGACACAAAGGCTTTCAATTCCTTTATGATCATATTCTCCTCTAAATATTGTTAGACTAAGGTGACCAGGATTTAAAGCAGTACACCATTGACCGAGGGGGGTCTTTTTTTCTTTCTTTCTTTTTATTATTACTTAAAATATTAGAAAGAGTAATCGGGACTTTTTTAAAACGCCTCGGGACTCAGGACAAACTGTTAAAAATCGGGACCGTCCCGCCAAAAGCGGGACATCTGGTCACCTTATTTTAGACAAGCATTAGCTTCCCATGGGGTGTCTCAAAAACCTTCAGGTAAACACACTAAATAAGGATCTCTGGTTTTCTGCCCACTTTATGGGTAGCTGATGTGGGTTTGTAGAACAAAAACAGTATTGATAGAAACCAAAGAAAAATATAAGTAGGGACAATAAGTAAGGTGCCCTGGCCACCCTACTCCACCCTTTCAAAACAAAATAAAACCCTATAATGTATTCAGAAGCCAAACTAACAAAGTTGGGAAACTTTTTATATTCTTCATGACATAGGAAGTATTCTTATAAACAACAGGGGAAACAGAGGAGCAGTGCTAGGGGGGAATTTTAGGTACACAGGGTTTATCCAGTCTGCAACTAGTACAGCCTTCTTTCAGTAACCTATTGTTTAAGAATGGCTGACAGATAAATATAGAAGTCAGGGTAGAAATATAAGTTACTTCAAGAACATACCTAATATCACTATCTCTCTCATTTTCTCTTCACATCTGGCGCCATCCTGAGCTGCCCTCCATTATTTATTTTACTATTATATTAAAAAAATTTATACAAAAGTAGAGACACTTTAAATGAACAATTAACAAAAGACAAATATCCACCTACATCCCATTACCTAAAGTTTGCATATATGCCAATTCAGTTGCATCTATGCACATATACTATTTGCATAGTTATATATTTTAAATACATTTTTATTGATTTCAGACACCAAGGGAGAGGGAGATAGAAACATCAATGATGAGAGAGAATCATTGATTTGGTTGCCTCTGGCATGCCCCCTACTGGGGATTGATCCCACAGCCCAGGCATGTGTCCTGACTGGGATCAAATGTGACCAACTAGTTCATAGGTCAACACTCAACCACTGAGCCATGCTGGTCTGGCTGCATAGTTACATTTTGAGGTGGCCACATCTCTGTTTCACCCTCTCATAGTTTTCATGTTGGATTAACTGTCAACATTTAACATTTAGGATTTTAAAAATTCTGCTTCTGTTGAAAAGTAGAGGGTGAGACACTTTTGAACAAGTGTTGTGTATAGGAGCAATCAGGTAGAGCAGAGTGGCTGCTGCCCACTTGGTCTCCACAGTTCTCATCGCTCTCTGTTGCACTAGACTTAGTCTCATTTAGGTTACAGACTTGCTTCCTATACCCAGGAGTTCACAATCCTTGATGCATTCCCAATGCTCTTCTAATAGATGAAAAATAAAAACCAGTTCAAAGAGGTAAAGTGACTTAAGGCTAGAGAGCTAGTTAGTAGCAGTGCCAGCATCCTACAAGAGGTCCCCTGATTGGAAACAAGTGCTCTTTATATTAATGACTAGAGGCCTGTTGCACAAATTCGTGCACTGGCAGGGTCCAGCTGGCCTGCCCCTGATGGGGACCATTGGGGGCAGACTTGCTCGGGGAGGGGGCCAATCGGGGGTGCATCCAGCTGGGGCAAAGGGCCACAGGTGGATTGCTGGCTTGCTCTGCCCCCAATCGGGTGGGGTGCCTGCTGGGGGGCGGGGTAGGCCATGGTGAGGGGCCACAGGCATTCCGGTAGTTCTGCCATTCAGTATGTTCAAGAACATACCTAATATCACTATCTCTCTCATTTTCTCTTCATATCTGGTACCATCCTGAGCTGCCCTGCAGGGCACATTACCCTTTTATTATATAGGATGATTTCAGAGCCTGTGGGAAGCTGGGTTCTGGGGGCCAGTGTGACAGCCTCAGCAGAACTACCACGACCACAAGTCCTTTACGGACTGAAATGTCCCAGGTTCGCCATCCACCATCATTTACTTTCCAGGTCAAGACTCACAGTGGATGTCCATAAGCCAGACACCTGAATCCCCATAAATCCTCGCCCTGTTCACAGTGCCTCTTCCTCTTTCTGTCACTGAAAACAGAATACCAGAATGCAAGTGTGGGAAGATGATCACTTTATGGAGATAGCATCGAATCCTCTCTAGTAGATAAAGGAGTTACCTAAATAAAAAGTTAAATTCTTTATAATATTCACATCAGACATATCTATTTGGCATGTGATAACCAGACAACCACTATCCTAGAAACAACCTAGCAGACAACCACTATCCTAGAAAATGTAAAACTCCCATATCTGTGCAGGGACTGTATTTCCTGAACGTTAAATCAGGACGCATGGTGCAACCAAGAACTTTTTTTAAAATGAATTTAAGATTTTGGAAAGTTTTACAAAAGTTAAAAAAAATAATTGTTAGCTATTATTAAACAAATGGGCTTTATAAAAAAGAATAAAAATATCAACTGTCTAGGGAAGCCTGACCTCTCTCTCCACGTGGGCAATTCTTAGGATTTGTCCAGAAAGTGGGACTTGATGACAGGGACGGCCATGTCGTCCATGCCATTAAGTGTCCCATACAGTTTGCACGTGCTTGTAGTTTTGCTCTTCAGACAAAACACCCACCCTCTGGGTTCTAGTCCCAAGGGGAGGAGGACCTGAGAACACACATACAACATCACAGAGTCGACATAGTAAATAATTGAGCAGCTCATACATTATGTAGGGGTTGAGTCTACGGTTACTCTCCTGGCATGCATGGAAGCGGTCCCTGTCCATCAGGCTCTGGGCTCCTTCACAGAAGGTCTGAATGGCCCTTTTTCAGGCCAAAGCGCCATCTTAGTTGAGCAGGGTGGGCACTCTGTTCCACATCTAGGAGGCCAGACCCTCTGTGCTGGGTTTCCCTTATGGTGCAAATGCATAGGCTCCTTCTCAAGCATTTTTACAGAATTGATCTTTATTGTTGAAAGTATCACAGAAGAGCATTTCAAATGACTACTCACCAGTGGGATCTTCTTTACTGTGACCCTTGCTTGCACCTTAGTTAAGCAAGGCCTCCCTGGGGGATAGTTTCTCCAACCTTAGACTAGGCTGAGTGTCATAACAAGAGATAATAATTACCAGGTACTGAGGTCTAAGTATGGCTCTGCTATGTGCTCAGTATATCACGTATATCATCTCAGCCCTTTCAAAGACGAGGAGCCTGAGGCTCAGGGAGATTAGGTTACCAGCAGAAGGTCACAGAGCTCCCCATCGAGACCTTTTTTTCTAATTCCAAAGCCCATGGCCATAGCAGACCTGTACCTGCAGCAAAGAGTTAGTAATGCTGTAACCACCAAAATGAGTGTGCCCCTTCACAGGAGTTGCCTGGGAGGTTTTTCAAATAGTCCTTAAAGCATTTTTATCACTCTTCTTTTGAAATTTCCTTTAGAACCCCAGGCACATTCTTTTAACCATTATCAATGGGATAGATCTTTCTCCTTTGAATGTGGATTTGAGTTTTGGATATGGCCATGATTCATTCAATACCCCATGGTGATTAAAGAACTTATCAAGCTGGGTAAACCAGTTTGGGTCAAAAGCAAAGCATGACAGAATATAAGAGGATTGTTTTCATTCTCCAGTATGTTCTAAGGTAATAGAATAGAGACTTTAACATTTTTATTTATTGATTTTAGAGAGAAAGAGGAAGAGAGAGAGAGAGAGAGAGAGAGAGAGAGAGAGAGAGAGAGAGAGAGAAAGAGAGAGAGAGATCTGTTGTTTAACTTTTGCATTCAGCAAAAGTTGGTTGGTTCTTGTATGTGCCCTGACCCAGGCTCAAACCTTCAACCTGGGTGTATTGGGATGACGCTCTAAGCAGCCAAGCTGCTGGACCAGACCCTGGAATAGAGACTGTAGACTTGGACTCAGAGGCACCAGGACTTGGGGTTCAATTCCTGAATTAGCCACCCAAATGCTATGTGACTCAGCATGGCACGGAGTAATTCTGAGCCAAGTTTTCCTTACCTTCAAAAAGAGCACAAGGAAAAAATGCCTGCATCAGTGTTGTTGTTTGGGGATCAGAAATATCATACATCAAAATATGTAGGAATGTGTCTGAAACGTAGACAGTTCTCAATAAATAAATATTTCTCCTGAACCTGACTGTTAGATTATTTGTCTCTGTCCTTGTCCTTCCACTGCGATGAGAGATGACAAACAAGAGTTAATGTGGTCTGTGACAATGACCAGAGGCCGAGGCCTCTCTGGGTGCCACTGGGCCTAGCATGTAGCATTCATTTCCCATTCTAGTATAAAAACCCAGAGGATTGCTCCTGCTTCCCTGACACGAAGCAAGATGAATTTAAAGGAGACTGCAGTACAGTTTGACATTTTAGGAAGGTAGTTTAGATCTCAAGTTTATTTCCTACCTCTCTAGAAAGGTAGGCAATACAAGAGCATCTTAAGCAAGTGTCTCTTCCCGAACCTTTAAGGAGAACTTGCCCTGAGGCAGGTCCTCGTTCAAGGTAAGACAAGATACACCGCTCCTGTCCTCAATAACAGTTCCGATGGGCTGGCTTATGACAGGCATGGATTGATGCGATCCAAATGATAAGAATTGACAACACCTCAGAACCCACTGACAGAAAGAGTGTCATTCATCTGCTGAATAAAATAGAACTCGTCAGGCAACTAATGAGCACCTGCTATGTCTAGGAGACATACAGTGTGAACAAAACAGACAATATTCAGGCATAGAGGACATAGACCCAGAATGGGGAGAGAGGAGCAGAGATACAGGGAGAGCTAACAGAGAAATGCAGAGTTTGGCTATTGTTGTTCTGAGTTCATATGCCCGCTAGGTTTCTCTGTGAGGTCATAAGGGTGATCTGAGAATTCTGGAAACCTTGCAGCAAGATGTTTATCGAAAGAAGGAAGAGTATGCAACTCACAGTGAATCAGGGATATCTATCAGGGACAAGGGACAGGGACAGGGAGCCTCCAAGGGTAGTTTTAGAGCTTTGGCAAATGGTCTAAAACCTAAGGTGACCAGATTTTAACATTGGTAAAGCGGGACACCATTGACCGCTTGGCCGCCGAAAACCCGTATCTTCCTTTCCCATTCTCCCGCCGTTCCCTAGCTTGTCGTGCATTCTTTCCAAAAATCGGGACTTTTTTAAAATGCCGTGGGACGCGGGACAAATTGTTAAAAATCGGGACGGTCCCGCCCAAAGCGGGATGTCTGGTCACCTTATTCTAAACTCCAAAACACCCTAACAGAGCCTTAAGTGTGGGCAACCTTGTCACCACTATAGATGACACGACATGTCAGTAGGACTTGTCGCTGAGCAGAAAAGACTTGGCCTATATCTTTGGAATATAGAGAATGGAACCTAAATGACTTCCCCCATCTCTCTTCCTGTGCTTTAAAAAAAAATTGTTGTCCATTCATGCAATGGAATATTACATAGCAGTAAAAAGAACACACTTCTCTATATCATGCATGTAGAAGTGTACATCATTAGTATGTAACTACATGAACTATCTATGTCACCACCATATTAAAATATGGAAGATTACTGACAATCCAGAAACCACATGCTACTCTCTGCCAATTACCACCCCCATAATCCTCCCCAAAGATAACCACTATCCTGATTTTTAACCATAGAAATGTCTAGTGTCTGGTTTTGAACTTTATATAAAGGAAAGCATGACATTTGTTCTTTTATGTCTGACCTGTTTTTTTCAACATTCCACTGAGTTCCTGCTGTTGCAGATACAGTTTCGTGGTGTGTTGTTTTGTTGTTGTTTTGTTCCACTTTGCAGTATGGAATTCTATTGTGCACGTACGAAAAATCTATTGTATATCTGACAACCACTGGGTTTGAAGCTAATACAAATAATGGAGACATGAGCATTTTTCTACATTTTCCTGTTGTACATATCTATACATTCTCTTGGGCATAGGCTAGGAGTAGAATTTGACTAGGAGTAGGATTATGAAGGAGCCTATAATAAATTTTAGTAGATAATGCCAAATAGATTTCCAAACCGAGTGTACTGATTGATATTCCCGCCAGCAGTGTATGAGACTTCTGGTTGATTCACATCTTCAATAGCACTTTGTATAATTGGTCTTTTTCTTTCTAATAATTGCAATATAGTAACATCTCAGTGGTGGTTTTCACTTGCATTTCCAGATGACTAATGAGTTTTCATCTGTATTGTGGCCATTTGGATATCCTCTTTTGTGAAATATCTGTTCCTATATTTTGCCCATTTATTTAGTTGGGCTTTCCTGGGTTTGTTTGTTTTTCTTATTGATTTGTAGGAGTTCTTCATACATTGTGAACATGAGACCTTTCTCAGTTCCATCTCTTGCAGATTTCTCTTCCCACTTTGTGGCTTGCAATGTCACTCACTTAATGTTACAGTATTTTTGTGAGGTTTTTATTTTTTAAAAAACACACACTTATTAAGGCATAAATGCCATATAATAAACTGAACACATTTAAAGTATGCAATTTGATAAGTTTTAACATATGCGTACATTTGCGAAACTGTCACCACCATCAAGATAGGAAGTATTTTAATCACCTCCGAGAGGTTTTCTGTGCCACTGGGTTCACCCTCTCCCCTGCTTCCCTGCCCACCCCCATCCCCTCAGCATCCCCTCCCTCATCCTATTCCCCTTCCCCTACAACTACTGCTTTGCTTTCTGTTCTTGTGATTTGGTTTGCATAGTCTAGGATGTCATGTAAATGGAATCATACAGCATGTACTCTTTTTTTGTTTGGGTTCTTGCATTCATATTTTTGTGAATATCAATAGTTCATTTGTTGTTATTACTGCATAGTATTCCATTATATAGTACCTTATCCATCGCTTGTTGATAGGCAATTATTGTTTCTAGTTTGGGGCTCTTATGAGTAAAGATTTATGAATATTTGTGTGCAAGCCTTTGTACAGACATAAGCTTTCAGTTCTCTCCATTAAATACCTAGGAATGTTGAATCTCAGAGGAAAGGTGGGGGAGGGTGGGTGGGTAGGAAGAGATCAACCACAGAACTTGTATGCATATATGCATCACCCATGGGCACAGACACTAGGGTGGTGAAGGCCTGGGGCAGGGGGTGGAGGTGGGCTAGAAAAAGTTAATGGAGGAAAATAGAGAGAACATATGTAATATAGTAAAGATTTTTTTTAATTAAATAAATAAGTACATAGGAATGGAATTTCTGGGCATATGTTAGGTATCTCTTGAAAGGTTAGGTGTCCCTTTTTAAGGAACTGTCAATTATTATCCAAAGTGACTATACCATTTCACAATTCTATCAGCAATGTATAAGCGTTCCAGTTCCTACACATCCTCATAACTCAGTATGATCAAGCCTTTTCTTTTTACCTATTCTTAAGGTAGGTGGTGCATTCCATTATAAGTTTTGTGTGGTTTTTTGCCTAATGACTCATGGTGTCAGCATCTTTTTATGTGCGTATTTGCCATTCTTATATCTTCTTTAGTAAAGTTAAAGTGTCTGTTTAAGTATTTTGCCAATAGAGCTTTTTTGTATATTGTAGATATAAATCCTTTATCAAATATTTGATTTGCAATATTTTCTCCGAGACTGAAGTGATTCTTTTCATTCTCTTAACCATGTCTTTTGTAGAGTAGAATTTTTAAATGTTGATGAGGTCCAAGTTATGGATCATGCTTTTGGTTGGATATTTAATTTTGCCTTGCCCAGTTGGTGTGGCTCAGTGGTTGAGTGCTGACCTATGATCCAGGAGGTCAAGGTTCAATTCTCAGTCAGGGCACATACTGGGGTTGCAGGCTCAATCCCACTAGGGAGTGTGCAGAAGACACTGAGTCATGATTCTCTCTTATCATTGATGTTTATATCTCTCCCTTTCCCTTCCTCTCTGAAATTAATAAAAATATATTAAAAATAAAAGACATTTTGCCCTGACCAGTTTGGCTCAGTGGATGGAGTGTCAGCCTACGGACTGAAGGGTCCTGGGTTCGATTCCGGTCAAGGGCATATACCTTGGTTGCGGACACATTCCCCAGTGGGAGGTGTGCGGGAGGCAGCTGATCGATGTTTCTCTCTCATCTATGTTTCTGACTCTCTATCCCTCTCCCTTCCTCTCTGTAAAAGAATCAATAAAATGTATTTTAAAAAAATAAATAAAAAATAAAAATAAAAGACATTTTGCCAAATTCAACATCACAAAGATTTTCCCCCTATTTCATTTGGAGTTTTTATAGTTATATGGCTTACATGAGGTCTCCGATCTATTTTGATGTAAATTTTGTGTATAGTGTAAAGTATAGATTGACATTTACTTTTCTCATATGGATATTCAGTTGTTGCAGTACCACTTGTAGAAAAGACTGTCTTTTCTCTACTGAATTGCCTTTATAATGTTGCCCATATATGTGTGGGTCTGTTTCTGCATTCTCTATTCAATTCCATTGGTCATTTTGCCTATCTTGATGCCAATAGCATACTGTTTTAGGGATTATAGCATTTTAATAACACTTGAAATCAAGTAGTGTTAGTTCTCTAAATTTGTTCTTTTTAATGTTGTCTTGATAAACTCTTCTGTTATATTGTTTGCTTTTTAACAAGTTTTCCCTAAGAAATCTTGAATCTGATCAGACAGGCACCCTTCCAACTTGGGGCTGGAAATAACACCTGTGGATTTTAATTCCTTCATTTCTTTGGGCTTAAAAGTCATTTTAACTCAGGCCTTTCATAAATTTCACGAACACCGAAGGAAGTAGGGTTGTGGTGGGATTAAGCCAAACAGCCATCAGTTATTATGGTCACATCTTTGTGACTGAGAACCTGACCTTTTTGGAAAGATAGACCTTTTTGGGGTTGGGAAGCCCAGATGGAAACTGGAAGGGGAGGGAGCCTCTAAGTTATAGTAATTCTTGCAAGTTACTCGCTAGTGTGCCGGCTGTTTTGCATCTTATTTTATCCAGGATCACTGTAATTTCCATTCTAGGAATGTGATCTAGAGCAAGGCCTGCAAACCTTTTCTGTAAAGGTCCAGAAAATCTGAGGCAGGGCCAGCTTCATGGCCCCGGACCTGAGCATCAGCACAGCACGAAGTGTTTAGGAGGGTCCTGCCCTTGGTTTAATGACACTCTGCAGTCCCCATGCCGAAACTCTTGGTGGTGGTTGTTTTTATAAAAAATAAGAGGCTCTAAAATTTAATTTCAAACTGGATATTTTGTAGCCAATCCATATATTAGGCTTTGTGGTCAGCTAGTCCCTGACACACCAGCTTGGCGCTGCCCATATTACACTACGGCAGTCAGAGGCGATCGGTGAGCAATGAGCCTCGTTGGGCCTCAGTAAAAACTCATGGGTGGACACTGAAATTTGAATCTAATATTGTTTTTACATGTCATGAAATAGACTTCCTTTTTTGTTTTTTTATTGCCTCATTTAGAACGTAAAAGCCATTTTTAGCTCACAAGTCATACAGACACAAGCAATGGGTTCCATTTGGCCTGTGGGTAGTACATTTCTGGCCCCACCCCAGAGGAATTCTTGCGCATGTGCAACAGGTGACATGTACAGGAAGTTCACATCACGACTGTTCCTAGATGCTCCAAGCTAGACACAACCAAAAGTGCCCATAAAGGTAGAAAGGATAAAAACACTGTCATTTATTTAGATATAACATATGGTTGAAGGAAAGTAGCAAGTCATAAAAGAATAAATACAGTATGTTTTTATGTATAAAATTTAAAAAAATAGACCTACATAAGTAAGTGGTAAAACTAAAATTTTAAAAATGGCCCAGCCAGCATGGCTCAGTGGTTGAGTGTTGACCTATGAACCAGGAGGTCAAGGTTCAATTCTAGATCAGGCACATGCTCAGGTTGCTGACTCAATCCCTAGTCAGGGATGTGCAGGAGGCAGCCAATCAATGATTCTCTCTCATCATTGATGTTTCTATCTCTCTCACCCTCTCCCTTCCTCTCTAAAATCAATAAGAATATATTTAAGGTAGAATAGAATAGAATAGAATGAAATGGAATGGAATAGAATAGAAAGGAAATGATCTTATGAAAAATCAGAATGATGGTTACCACTTGGGAGAAGGAGGTGATGGGAGGGGACTGCTGAAGTCCTGGCAGTGCTGTGTTTCTTGACTTGGGTCTTGCCTGCCTTTGTGTTTGCTTTGTGTCTATTTCTTGTACTATACCTTTCATGTATCTACTCTGAAATGTATGCCCATCATTTAAAAATGTTAGTTACTCTGTCTCCGCATCCTTGCCAATACTTGTCATTTGTTGATTTCTTGATGATAGCCGTTCTGCGAAGAAAAAGGAACCCTTGTGCACTGCTGGTGGGAATGCAGAGTGGTGCAGCCACTGTGGAGAACAGTATGGAGTTTCCTCAAAAAACTAAAAATGTAACTCCCATCTGTCCCAGTGATCCCACTTCTGGGAATATACCCCAAGAAACCAGAAACACCAATCAGAAAGGATATATGCATCCCTATGCTCATAGCAGCACAGTTCATCGTAGCTAAGATTTGGAAACAGCCTAAGTGTCCATCAGCAGATGAGTGGATTAGAAAACTGTGGTTTATCGACACAATGGAATACTATGCTGTGGTTAAAAAAAAGAAGGAATTCTTACCATTTGCAACAGCATGGATAGACCTGAAGAGCATTATGCTAAAACTTAAGCCAGTCAGAGAAAGATAAATATCACTGGATCTCACTCATTTGTGGAATGTAATGAACAACATAAACTGATGAACAAAAACAGATCCAGAGACAGAGAAGCATCAGTCAGACTGTCAAACCTCAGAGGGAAGGCAGGGGAGGGTGGGGCAAAGGGGAAGAGGTCAACCAAAAGACTTGTATGCATGCATATAAGCCTAACCAATCAACACAGACAACAGGGGGGTGAGGACATGAGTCGGGGGGTTTAGGGGGTAATGGGGGGATAAGGACACATATGTAATAACTTAATCAATAAAGAAATTTTTTAAAAAGTTACTAATTCTGACCTGAGTTGGGAATTTGGAGCCTCATTTCCGAGTGAGGTCGGGGGACAGGGAACTGCCTGCCCAGGCCAGGCTACATGTTTCCCGCTTCCCAGAGCTCCTTTCACCCATTTGTGAAGACCTTTGGCGTCCATCTGGCCCTGGGCCTCACATGTGCCAAGAAGCATCTTGGCTTTTATAGCCTTCAAATGTTTTTCCTTTCAGTTTACTTTGGTCTCAGACACTAATACTCTCTGCCAAATTCCCTCAAGGTCAAACCCATGTTATTATGGGTTCCATTGTTGAGAAGCCTTTCTTATTTGCAAATTCCATTTTTTTCCTAATTTCAAAATATAATTATAAGTAATTCAATCACCTTGAGTTGGGCAGTGGATATGTGTACTGGCTACTTTCCCTTTATCCCTCTGCTCCTCGGTGTTTATTCTCTGCTTAGTATTTCTACCTCCTAGTTCTCTATGAGTGGCTGTATGTTGTCATTAACTGGGCAGGACTAAATTGAAAGGAAAAAAACAAACATGTATTCATGGACATGATTTTAGGACTTGAATGTAGGAGAAAACCAAGTTCACTCAACCTATCAGCTGTGTGTTCATAGCCAGTGTCTCAAACTCTCTGAGTCTTCTTTTCTTTCATTAATAAAAGAAAAGATACCTATGAGAGTCCTTGGGAGAATTAGATATGTGAAAGGTTAAACAGGAAAACCGTGCCACTGCAGGGCTGATCATATACATGCCATAAATTTTAGTTTCTTTCTCTCTCCCTTCTTCCTCTCACCCCTCACTTTCTTCTTTTCTTCCTTTATTAGCATAGTCACAATTTTTTCTGTCTGCCCTCACCCACCATGTTAATCCAGCAATTGCATAATAAGAGAATAGGGTGGTAAGCAGGTTGGGACTAGGAAAAAGTTAAAAGTATTAAGAAGATTCTGCTCATGGGCGGGGGCGGGGGCGGGGGGGAACAGCACGACACCACAGAGCCCATCATTCCCTTTTACCCATATTTTCCCTTGAACTCACAGGCCTGTTTCACACCTAGAAATCCAAGAACCATATCAAGGCTGCAGTCAGAATCTTTAGAGAGCCTAAGAGAATTGCATCCTGATTATAAGGATAAAAATGGCTTCTATGTAAATCACTTAGAAGTCTGTGTGGCATACTCCGGCCCTCAGTAAGTGCTGCGTGTCGTGAGTGTTGCTGTTAATGAGGACTATTATTATTGCTCAGGACAACATCCCAGTACCTGCAACGGCAGTTGTAAGGCCAGGAGCTGCCTCGGTTGCCAAACGCATACCCAAGTTACAAATGCTAGCAAGGGAGGCTGTTGTTTCACTTTCTCAGGCGCCCCGTCATTCCCCTGAGCGCTTCATCCTGCCTTTTCCAGAACAAACAACATGATAATCACTTTTTGTTCTCTGACATCCCCGTGGCTCTTGCTGCTCTCACTGGTAGTAGCAACACCTCTGAATTTACTACCATCTGCAAATATCGTTAGCTATTGTTTATTCCCTCTCCCGCACTATTAATGAAGATGTTAATTAAGACCAGAACGAACACTGACCCCAGCAGCAATCCACTAGACATTTATCCAACTGGATAAACTTCTGTTAGTCATTACCCGCTGCTCATAGACATCACCACCACTCCGCTCTCTTCTTCTGCTAATGTGTGAGAAGCTGGGGGAGTTAGGGGGGCCCAGTATTTAAAAGTTAATGCTCTGATACTTGAGGTTTTGGAAAGGGATCTGGTGGGACATCAGAAGGGTGGTAGTCCGTAGTATGCAGAAGTGAAATGAGCCAGCCTCCAAAAGAATTTGGTAATTGCCCGGTCTACCTTATTGGCTTCTGAGAATTTAGCAATACACGATAAGGTGGGAGAACACCAACACAAATTAGTTTTCTTTTAAAAAAAATACATTTTTATTGATTTTAGAGAAGAAGGGAGAGGGAGAGAGAAAGATAGAAACAACCATGAGGAGAGAGAAATCATCGATTGGCTTCCTCCTGCTTGATCCAGGATCGAGCCCACATCCCGGTCATATGCCATGGCCAGGAATCAAACTGTGACCTGCTGGTTCTTAGGTCAATGCTCAACCACTGAGCCACCGTGGCCAGGCAAACTGTAGTTTTCTCTTCAGCCACTTCTTTTTATAGATGAGCAGACGGAGGTCCAAAAAGGTAAAGAGACTTGTCCCAGGTCACTGCCTAGTTCGTGGTGGGACCTGGAGCGAAACTTAGGGCTCTAACTTGCAGTCTCGAGCTCTTTGCAGAAGCAGTGCTGAGGATGCCGCACAGAGGTCCTGTCCAGACACCTGCACATTAGCATTGGCTACTGATTGCTAACCACACGGAGGAGCTCAGTACCCAACAAGTTCATCTCTTGGTCTCCAGTAAACCATCTCCTGTAGTAGGAGTTCTTTACATACTTATTAAAGGAATGAGCATTATTCATCACAATGCGCTGTTCTCTCAACCTATAAATTAGTGGTTCTCAGCCCTGGCTAAACATCAGAATCACCCAAGGGAGCTTTTAAAAAATACCGATGCCCACACCACACCCCCGGAGATTTGAATTTAATTGGATTGAGGAGAGTCTCAGGCCGTGGTAATTTTTAAAGCTCCCCAGGTGATTCCAACGTGCAGCCAGGGTGGAGAGCCACCTCAGAGGACAGTGTTTTTCCAAAGACATCTAAAGTGGGAGGTTTCTTGTTCTATAGAATGAATGGTGTCAGTACGAACCACAGTAACCTAGCAATTAGACACAAACCTTCCTCTTAAATAGGAAACTGACTGCTCTTCAAACATTTTCCTCGTGAAGAGCACAGATTGCTATGCTAACTCAAAATGATGTTGTGTGGAATCTGTTAATCCGCTGCTAATATTTACACCTGGCAATTTTTCCAGACTTGAGCTGTGTAGGCAGCAGTGCCAACTTAAAGCTCTCAGGTGTTCCCGAAGTTTGGTATAAAAGTTGGCCCACCGGAGCATCCTCAGGCAAAGCACAGAGGACTTAACCATGTTCAAGGGGTTGGCTTATTGGGACATTAATACCCATTTTACCCCCTGCAGTAACAAATGCCTTCCTGCCACAACTGTGGCAACCAGGCCTCAATAGATGAAAAATGTAGGTCAAAGACAAAATAAGGAAACAGAATCTCAGGCTTCTTCCTGGACCAGCGCCCATGAAGAATGAAAGGCAAGGCTTTGGAAGGCTTCAGAGGCTGCTAGGCTTCTGACATGACACTGTGGCCTGTTCATTTTAGGGAAATGTCCCTAAATGACCAGGAGCCCAGCAACACCCATGCCTGTCAGGACAGGGGGCTTCAGGACGCTCGTGTTTGGTTGTGCAGGTTGTTCACTGCCCCAGGATACCTGGTGCATGGACACTGGAATCTGCAGTGGGAAAAGGTGCACCCAGGAAGGACAGATGGCTCTATTTGTCATTCCCAGAAAGGTGCTACATGGAAATCAGGGTGCTGGGAGAGGGAGAAAAACACAACGGGTTTCCACACCCTTGTCAAAGGTAGCAGAGGCCTCGTGATGAAAACAGGGAAGAAGAGAAAAGAGCAAGGAGATGACCAGTAGTGTTGAAGTGGGGCCCCAGAGACTGCCCCCACCCCCAGAATGTACTCCAATGTCAGCAGCTCCCCACGGTGGTTAAGACTGGGGTAAAACAGGAAAGTGGGCCGGAAGCCCGGGAAATGTGGAAATGCAGTATCTGCAGAACAGACAATGAGACCTATGGAAAAAGGAAGTCTAAGGTGGGAACATTTTTTCACGTGGTCATTCTCCCACCAGCTGACATTGGGGCCCCAGCCATGGCTTGCAGGCTCGCAGGCCGCTGCTACAACCTGATTCTGGGTGAGAGAAAGTGAGAGGAGGAGTCCTAGCCACGGTCATGGTGGAGGGTCCGGACAGGCACTTCTCCCCGTGAATGCTTCCAGATGTACTGAAGTGCCGTCCCAAAACACGGCTCCAGAAATATAGCTCAGCTAGAGAGGGACTCCTCTGGAGGGGAAAAATATCAGTCATTTTGACAAGGTCAAAATACCAAGAAAACAGCATTCCCAATTGGGAAGCTACGGGTCAGGGCCACAGTTCGTTAGCACATATCCTTCTCTGTTTCTCCTTTCTTCAGCTTTTTGGCCATGGCGTGATTTTTAACATGTCCCCCTAAACAGAGGCTCTCTGGACACACGCTCTCAAATAAAAACATGTAACTAGTTGGGGTTTGGATAAGGCTTCTCTCCCTGTAACTGTTGAAAAGAAAAAAAAAAGTCTAGGGGAAGGGTGAAATAATGGAGCCAAATAATCCCATCCAAGAACAAATTCTCCCAGGTGTATGTGGGCCTAGACTTAGTGGGCTATGTAGGACAAACGTGTCAAACACAGAGGTGAACATAGACCAAATAAATGAGGCCTGCGGCCCACGGGCCGAGAGTTTGACCTGCTTGATAAAGGGTGTGGTCTGTAAAGCTCCAATATGGGTCTCAGAGAGCAGTAAAATTTCCCTTAGGATCTGAAAATTGGGGAGATTTGACAGATTTTTTTCCTTTGCGTGCACATGGGAAAGCTCAGGGAGGAGGCCAGTGGCCTGAGAAGAAGGTAGAAAGGAAGAAAGGGAGAGAGGGCGGGGAAGAGAGGGACTAAGCATCCATGAGCAGAGGCTGCTTGCCAGACGTTGCTCTCGGCTTTTTCATATGTGCAATGCCACTTAATCTTCTGAACACCACTGTGAGCTAGGTCTAGTGGCCAGGATTATAATCAAATCAGGTTTCTCTGACTTCAAAACTCCTCTCTTTTCCTCTCCACCAACTGCATACACATGCATGCACCTGTGTACATATATGCATGTGCATAAGTATGGTTTATTACACAAGTGTTTCTTAATATTGCCCTCATCATCAAGCAACCCAAACAATGAGGATAAATTTCCTATTTCTGTTTTTTCTACTCATCTCAGGCTAAATGGTTTCCCTGTCCGTAAAGTTGTCTCTAATGTTGTTTTCATCTGCCTTTGCCTATATATTATTGAAGAAAGGAGAAAATGGGATGGCAGGAGTTTGAGAGAGATCGTTTGTCCTAGTTCTTTTGCTTACTGGGCATTGTCTGGTTGTTGTTGTTTTTGTGGGGGGAGGGGGGTCATGTGCCAAGCCCCATACACCCGACTGGATTCTCAGATCAGCTTTAAATACACAGGCTAGGCCTGCACTGTTCTGGTAGCTGAAATTGCTCCTTTTAAAACTGTCCTTGGAGGTGCTTCTTTTCAAGCAGCAAAGGGCTGTGTGTGTGTGTGTGTGTGTGTGTGTGTGTGTTTCTGAGAGGACTTGGAAAGGGCTGAGGGTGGAGTGCATGTGATGAGGCTCAGCCTCCCTTCCCATTGCCACCTGCTGTCCAGAGCAGGGGAGTCCTGGCCAGGTTTTCCCCGGGTCCCCCTGGAGCAGGCACAGATGTGTCAGGAGGAGATGCTTTTACCTAAGGGTCTATTGGGGCGGGGGAGTGTGAAGGGGCTGTTGGCAGAGCCAGGATCCCGTGCTTCAGTCTCTGCTGTCTGCAGTCTCCATGTATTCTTTCCTCGCTCCACTCTCTACTTTCCGTGCGGTTATATCCACTTTATAAAGACAAGCAATCCCCATGTTTACGGCATTTTATTAAAGTTTTGTGGAGAAGAGAGGGAGAAAAAGGCTGGATTTTGGGCCAGGGGGTGGGGGTGATGATTGGCTGCTGGACAGAGAGGAGGAGAAAGGGAGTGAGAGAAAGGGAAGGCAGACATGCGTGAGAGTCCCAAGCAGCAGCCAAGAAGCAGAGAAAGAGGACAAGGTTGGGGGGGGGGGACGGAGCATGCCAGCCTCACAGAAAAGAGCAAAGACCTGAACATGAAGAATGGTTAGCAACTGAAGTGCAAATGGACTTTGGGATGCTGCTGGCCAAGAGTGTTGCAAACAAAATACAAAACAGGCCACCGCAACAACTCAGAGCAACAGAAGTTGTGAGGAGACAGTTAAGAGATGCCACAGAAGTGGCCCAGCAAATAACAAAATAAGTGCCCAAATGCCTGAGTATGCTAATATACTGAGGAGGGGGGAGAGGGAGAGAGAAAGGGAGAGGGAGAGGGAGAGAGGGAGAAGGAGAGTGGGAGAGAGAGAGAGAGAGAGAGAGAGAGAGAGAGAGAGAGAGAGAGAGAATAATAATGAAGGTCTGAGACAGAGAGCAACATCAAGTGAAAGCAAAACAGAGACAGAGAGACAAAACACACACACATAGCCAGACCCCAAGAGAGGGGCCAGAGAACAGGACAGAAAGGACTGAGAGAGGGGGTGATGGGGGTGGAGTGGGGGGAGAGAGAGAGTCTCCAGCCAAATGCGGGAGACTTGGCAGGTGGACAGCAGCAGCCGGCCAGGCAGTAACTGCACTTGCTCTGTCTGGTCTATTGTTGTCTGGGAGGGGAGGGGCAGGGGGAGTTGTTTGTTTGTTTTGTTGTTGGGCCTCTTTGTCTCTTTTGTTGCAAGCAGTTAGTTTGCTTCTTTCCCAGACACTGGGCTGATGGAAGGGCTTTATGGATTTTCTTAAAGGGACAGGATTAGCTAGTATACCAGTATTAGTGATTTCTCAG
This sequence comes from Murina feae, assembly GCA_004026665.1. Taxonomy (NCBI): domain Eukaryota; kingdom Metazoa; phylum Chordata; class Mammalia; order Chiroptera; family Vespertilionidae; genus Murina; species Murina feae. The sequence goes on along the minus strand of PVJC01007643.1, from coordinate 26,929 downwards.
TCCTAACCAGTTCCCATCCAAATGCCTGTTTTATTTTTATTTTTTAAGGATCATATTAAACACGGAGAGTCAGTATTTGTGCTGTTTTGTGCCTGATTAACAAGAATAAACTGGTCAATTGCACCTTCCTGACTAAATCTTCCACAGGGTTGCCAACAGGGCAGGGGAAGGAAGACAGAAAAAAAGGAAACGCCTACGATTAAAAGCAAATGGAGACTGTATATAAGTAACCTCAAACACATGGGTAAATATTCTACATTTTAATAAAATTTTATTTTTTTAGCTAGAATCAGGAGACCAGAAATATAAACTTGGAGCTTTAAGTTACCAGCAGAAGACAGGCTCTGAAGAGGGATGGTGAGACATCCCCCTGACACTGCCAAGGCCTCTTCCACCCCCACCCCCACCCTGAATCTCAGGCTGGGTTTCCTCCCATGTCCTCTCCAGGCTCCATCCCAGAAAAAAAAAAGTGAGGCTCTGGGAGCCTGTCTGGGGTCACTGCCCCAGATTCAGCCTTCCTGAAGGAACCGACCACTGATACACTCAGGCAGCCCAGGTGCCAGGATCCTGAGTCACTAAACTGAACAGAGAGCTGCTTTCCATTTATTTGAGGAGAGGCAGGGGCAAGAGGAGTGTCCTGCAAGCCTCAGACTTTTTCATTTGCAGAGACTCCCAGCTTCCTGTCCTCGTGGTAATTGCAATAGGTTTGAGTCTAAGGCAGGGCAGCTTGGGAGAGAAGCGAAGTTGAAAAGCACTCCCAAATGCATCCACCTTTGACGTGCAGTCCTCTCTAGACCTCTTCCCGTAAGAAAGTCCAGCTCTTTTCCTCAGTCCCATCGCTTTCACATCTCCCAGCGGAATACAGGTTACAATACATGACTACAGAGAGTATGGGCGGGTGGTGATGGCAAAGGCAAGTGGGGGCTCCTTTGTGAAAAGGATCCTTTACATTTGAAGCAAACACAGATCAGAGTGGACGTCTCTGCTCCATGAGGTGTGGCTGCCACAGCTGGAGGGTACCAGCTGGCTGGGGGCAGAGGGGGGGGTGATGTTAGGGGGCTTTCTCCCTGCCCCACTCTCGAGGAGTTTGGGAGCTAAAAAAGAAGGTAGGCAATTCTGTCAAAGGCTTAAGCCTGGCAGTGGTGAGGTAGGGAGTGAAGAAGCAAACTGCTTATACCCTCATCCACCACTGGATGCACTGCCCACTCACCTCTCCCTGCACACCATGTTCAAAGCCACCCCAGGGTTCCCAAGGACATGGCTGCATCCTTTTGTTTCTGCCAGGGTGCCATTCGAAGGGGACCCGAAAACCTCCCTCCTTTTCAGGTCACCCTCTGTTGAGCTATCTCCAACACGGCCCTGGGGGCAACATGGGTTCAAGCGTGCAGGGACCCGCCGAGGGAGGACCAATGGGTGGTGAGAAGTTGTGCCCTCGGTTCTGGGCAGGCCCAGTCCCAAACAGGCCTGTGCACAGGATGCGCTCGAAGGAGCGGGGCAGGAGCCCTCGGGGTATGTGCGTGCGGGGCAGGGGTGGCACAGGGCCATGCGCATTTATGGGAGAAGGCAATGCGCTGGGGACTGGGCATCCGCTGCTTCTGGGGGCGGAGTTTGTGGCCACCTTTGCTTGGACCGTCTGCGTCTGTCCGCAGTCGCACGAAATAAGCCTTAGCCTCCGAATTTCCAGCGGAGGAAAAACGTGAGTGCGATTTCAGGACCGTGGCGCAACACCTGAGCCCGTGTGGCCTCCCAAAGGGCCACATCCGGCACGTTGAAGGGTCAGAGAAACATGTTGGCAATGACCCTGGCGGGGTCAAGTCCGCTTCCAGTGGGACTTCCATCCAAGGAGCGCAGGCCCGGGAGTGGCTGCCTTGTTGCATCACCCGCCACCCGAGGCGGTGGGTCCTGGTTATCTGCGCCGCACGCTGCCCAGCGGCGCTGGGAGAGTCCCCTTCCCTGGGGCATCCCGGGGACTTGCTGGTTTGCGAGTTGAAGCCCGCGGTAGTATAGTCCATAAACATCTCAAACTCCGCTAAGCCCAATAAAAATAAAATAAAAACACCTTAGGCCACAGACGAACGGACTCAGGGCTCTTTCGTGGTGATCTCCTGGCCCGGCATGTGGCGTTCGACCCGGAGGAAGGGAACCTTCCTCCCTCCGGTTCCCTGGGTCTTAGGACAAGGTCTCCTCCCTACTGACCAGTCCTGTCTCCAAACATAAAAACAAGCCCTGGACCCTCAGCGTCCCTGTTGAGAAGGGGCCCAGAGGCACAGAGGACTTCCCTGGAGGCCACGGAGCAACTCGCACCCGGCCCTCCCCACCCCAGGGCGCAGGGTCTCCATGGGAGACGAAACGCGGCGGGAGGACGCGCAGGGGGAGCCCCCACTGGGGAGACCACCCGCCCTGGCGCTGTGGGAGCGTCTCCCAAGCCACACGCAGGAGCACTGGGAGGCAGGCAGGCGCTTCAGACTCCAGCACATTATAATCTTAAAAAAATTAATTTGAATCAAACTAAACTCCAAGTCTGCAGGTCCCCCCTGAAGTGAGGTGCGGGTGGAGGGCGGAAAGGCGGAGACAGCGCAGTCAGTGGGGGATGAGAAGTAGCTCTCCCTGCTGCCTCCTGCTCCCACCCGAAAGGTTTGCACTCACAGGGGAGAGAGGGGAGGAGGCACAGGAGACTATCGGTGGAGAGAAAGGGGGGGATCTTTTCCTCCTTCTGCCAGTGCCAGTGAGGGCAAGCTTGGGGCGGCAGGGCAAACTTTGGGAAGTTTGCAGCTCGGTTAGTGATGGAGACTAAAGGCAGGGAGCAGTTCTAAGGTGGGGTGCGGGAGCAGCGGGCTGGATGCTATTGGGAAGCCAGGTCCAGAGGCACTTAAAGACTCAAGCATCAGGGTCAGGTCCACCCAAGGCCCCAGACGCTTCCCTGGGCCGGAAGCTGTGGGGAGTCAGGACCTTCTTAGCAGACTGGCAGGGCAGAGCGGGCACTGGGGTTTGTGCAGATGTCCAAGGCCAGAGCCCGCAGCAGCTCAGAGCAGCAGTGGGAAAGGATTAGGCCTGCCTGCTCCGGGCCAGCCCCCCGCCCTCCCCGACCCAGACAGGTCCCGGTGCGCCTGGGGTCTTGGGAGCCAGGCAGGCAGTTTGTCCTGGCGCGCGGGGTTTCGGGCACGAACCACGTGTACCCACAGCCTCCGGCAGGGACATTTGGAGTGCGCCCTGCGACGCGAGGGGGCCATGGAGCCAGGCCAGCCGTCTGCCATGTCCCCGCCTGCGCATCCTTGCGGGGGGGGGGGGGGGGGCGGGGGAGGACAAGGTGGCCCGACCCGGCTTCTCCCTGCGCCCTGGGAAGGCAGCCTGGTGCGCCTGCTGGAGCCGAGGCCGCAGTCGCCCGCCCCATGCTGGTTGTGGATTCTGCTTTTCCTTGGCGCTCACCAGGGAGAGGCAGGATTCAAAGCTGCCATCCACCCCGAACAGCCTCTTTTGCTCTAGAGCCAGGGGTCGCTTCGAAGGGGAATTGCCCAATTCTCAGATAAATGTCTATCGTTCTAAACCGAGCCGGGTTCCGTCTGTAGTAACCACTGCGGGGTGGGGATGCAAAGAATCCAAATCGGACGTGAGTTTGCCGCCCGAAGCGGCTTATTTAGGCGCAGGGAGCGCCATTCCATTCCTAAAGCTCGGCGGCCGCTATTTCGGGAGAAGTTGGAGAGGGGAGAGAAAACAAGGTTATTTAAAGTGACTCCCGGGAACCCACGGCTCTCTAGGTATCTGCCCGCCCCTGGGCTCCAGCTTAGCAGCGCTGCAGCCCGGCCTGGGACAGCCCAACCGGGCCGCTTCTGCACGAAACTACCTGTTGGGAGAAGCCGCAGCCTGGACGCTCGGCCCGCCTTTCTCCGCGCGCCAGCCGGGCGCCGAGGGCACGAGGACAGGGAGCCCTCGCCGGCCATCTGCGCGGGCACTGCCCTGCCCGGGGCGCCGCGCCGCGCCTCCGCCTGCTCTCCGCGAACAACGGGCAGCCGGGCCCGCAGGGACGGGCTCAAAGTCTGCACCAACCTCTCCATCCCAACACCGCGGAGCCGCGCCGGCTGTGCTTGCAGGCATCCCGGTGCAAGTCTGACTTTTAAAAAAACCAAAAAGCCCGCCGGCGACTTCCTGGGTGACCACCCCGCTCCCTGGGCGCACACCGCGCCCTTGCGCCCTTGCCCCCCTGCCCCGAAATTCACTCTCCTGCTTTCTGGAATTCGGGGAAGTGCCGGCGCTCCGACTTGCTGCAGCCCAGAGGCGGCGGGAAGGAGTTGCCGCAGTGAAATCGCTCTGATCTTACGAGAAAACGGAAGCTATTTTTAAACACCCTCGCTGGGTGAGGGAGCGCAGCTAGCGGGGCCAATTTGCACCGGTTTTTTTTTTTTTTTCTTTTCTGTTTTGTTTTGTTTTTGCAGACGGTGGGGGAAATTTTCGGAGGCCGGGGCGGGGACCTTGTGGCTCACAGGAACCTGTGGGAAGGGCAGTTCGGTCGGGTCCTGGAAGTCGCGTCTGGGAAGCGCCTGGCCAGGGATTGCCGCGCGAGGCACCCTCTCCAACACAGCCGCCCCGACATGAAATCGGGGGGAAAGTGGGGGCACCATCTGGGCTAACACGGGTGATTTCCCCCCAGTCGCGCGCCGAAGAGAGTCCTCGCATGGTGTGTCTCCGATGCGGGTTTCTGCTTTCTTATAGAGAACCGCACTCAGTTTGGGGAGCAGTGGAACTTGCGAGAAGCGCGACTGAGGACCCTGTGCGGTCGGAGGGGGCGGGTACACTCCCCTTGGGGCTGGGGATGCGGGACCCTTCGTCCTTCATTTCTGGGGGTGTGAGCTCCGGTGCCGCGGGGTCACCAGGCGCCCCGCCGAAAGAACGAAATAGAGACAACTGTTGGGCCCCCGCAGGGGAGGAGGGAGGTGAGCCTCGTCTTGCTCCGGGCGCTCATTTTTACAGCGAAACGGCCGGGCTGCCTGGAGGAAGCGGAGGTTATTCGCGAGGATTTACTGCACGGGACCTGCGCCTGGAAGAGGGCTCCGCGCGCTTCCCGCGCCACAGTCCCGTCGCAGGTCCTATCCCTGGTCCCACCCCTGGTCCCCGCCTCAGTGGCACTCTCCTCCCCGGGTCCCTGCCCGCTGCCCAGTCCTCTCAGCGGCGGGTGGCCCAGGGCCTGCGGCGGCTGTAATAACTCCTGCAAACCTGCCCTTCCCCAGGCGCTGGGCCCCGCGGGCTTTCCGCTGCCCTGCGGCCCTGGGCCCTGGGGCGGGGGAGGGGGTGGGGGCCGGGAAAGCCAGCCTGCTTTCCAGCACTCAGCCGGCGCGCCCCTGGCTTCAGTTCAGCCCCAGAGGCACGGGCCCACGGATAGTAAACAATGCTGCTTAGTAGAGATGTAAGCGGCCCGTAGAAGAGCCCCGCGGAAAAGCGAGCGCAGGGCATCTGAACGAGAGGCCGGCCGCGCAGCGCTGTCTTTGCAAGCGACGTGTAATGCACAGCGGAAGGCGCTGCTCTCGCATTACCGAAGCCCCCGCACTCTAGGTGTGTCCAGGAGGGATTTTCATTTATTTGGTTTTGCCTCTGGAAAGCAGGTGGAGTCCTTACCTGCGGAAGCTGCTCTGTAAGCCACCGCCATCTCCTCCCCACTTAGCTCTCAAAGTCACACTAACAGGGAGCGGCCACTCCCTTCCACACCTTGATTCCGCTCCCCTCAAGAACTGAAACCACTACCTCCCCTTTAGGCAGTGACAACAGGAGCTTTGGAGGGGGGGGGGTGTAGAGGGGGGAGATGTCATTGTAACCGGGATGGCCAGATAATTTAAGATACAAACATTAAAAAAAAAATAAGCTCACATTCCATCTGAGTGCTGGCTGGGAAAGTGGGGGCTGGGAATTCCTCCCAGGGTGCAGGGTGCGACTGATTTCTGTCCTGCCTGATGGCCTTGGGAAGGGTCTCCCATCTGTTCTGAACACCCCCTTACAATGTCAGAAACCCTTGCTGCCTGCAAACATTGGCAGGAGGCTGCCATGGCAGGCAGCGCTGCTTTAAATGGGAAGAAGGGGTGGGGAAGAGAGAGTCCCCACCCTCCCACCCATCAATGACCTGCCTCCCATCTCCAAAGGCCAAGTGCTGGCAAGGCGACCACCGGGAGCACCCAGATTGGTGGAGTGGGGTGAAAAACCAACCAGGGTGTGCTGTAGGAACAAATCTCTACTAGATTCTCAGGAGCTGAGATGCCCAGAACTGGCCTCCCCAATCCAGCTGCGGAAGTTTAGGGTCCCAGCATCCGCACCTCCCATGGCACAGTCTCTCCACTTCCGCTGGTGTTCAGCTAATGCTGAGAGAGGTGTGCCAGCCCTTCCCACTGCTTCTGATCATGCCAAGGGAAGGTCTCATCTCACCAAAGTGAGTCCTGTGCCCCACACAGTGCTCTCCACTGAGGGAACTGGACTGAGGCTGGCTCTGGCCACCAAGGGCATCTCTTTTGTTGGGAAAATGGTGCCAACTGTGCCCGAGGAACAGCCTAAGTTTTCTTTTTCTTCTTCCCACCTCAGCTGATGGCCTTACACATTGTTGTTCATACATTGTTGTTTCCTAATTTAATTTCTGTATTATCTTCAGAACCTGCTCAGCTGACCGCAGCCCTTTCTGCCCACCCCAGATGGCACCTTCTCCCAGGAAGGGTTTCTGCCTCACGAAGTGAAGCTTGTGAATTTTAGAAGGTGCCTCGGGCATTGGGGTGAGCATGGCTCTGTCTTTCCCACCACTTTCCAAATCAATTGGCATGTATCTTTCCATTTCACAGATGCAGAAACTGAGGGGCAAAAGAGGGACTTGGCTTATTCAGGGTCACACAGTGAGCTGAGAGCAGAGTCTGCACCAGACCCCCCACATTTCTTTTTAAGATTTTATTTTAGAGAGAGAGGAAGAGACAAGGAGAAACATGAGAGAGAGAGAGAGAGAGAGAGAGAGAGAGAGAGAGAGAGTGAGAGAGAGAGAGAGAGATCTGCTGCCTTCTGTATGCCCCCTACTGGGAGCATAGAGAGCCCATAACCCAGGACATATGCCCTAACCCTGAATCAAATCGGTGACCTCTCAATGCATGGACGATGCTCCCTCCACCAACTGAGCCAGACCCCAAATTTCAAATTTCTTGATGTGAATTCCCTTTGCTCAGTGTTGAGGGTGGTATGAAAACTAATAATAAAATACTGTTCTGGAAGCATCAACTGTGCATCTGGCCATGTGCCAGACACTTTACACACCTCATCATCACAGCAACTCTAAGGAGCATCATTAGTACAAATGAGATTAAAAAATAAAATTATAAGAGTAATGTATGTATAAGTCAGAACTCTGCAAATAATACCCAAGGGCGTAAGATGAAAATAAAGGTCTCCAACATGCGTGTTAGGTTCACAACCAAACTCTTTCTAACGGTTTCCCATAGCACGTTGTTCTTTTCAGTTAAGGCTTGCAATAACTGATACTTTTGCCTAATAACCTCTTTCCCTATAACTACCAATGTCTAATCTGAGGCAGAGAGGAAAGAATTTAAATAAACTCTGCCGTCTCTCCCAGACCATGTTGATGTTTTTGGTTTGTTTAGTAGTTCTCCCCATAACTGATACACAGATGTGGTCGATGCTTTATGAATGAGGAGAGGGAGAATCATGATCTAGACAACCAGCCGTGGCTACAGACTCCAGGCGCAGTGCTTCCATTATTCCATGTGAGCTAAGCTGAGTGGGGAGAAAAGGAGTGAGCGAGGCCACAGGTAAAATAAAGGGTCAGGTCAGCGTTTACATCACGCCTTCCTCTCCTCCCCACCTGCCCCTCTAGGCTCCCGCTATTGCTACAATATTTCAGGAAGAGAACCTGATGACCATTGGTGATGACTGCATTCCTCTCCTCAGGCCGCTGTCACTCAAGTAATGTCACCCCAGTACCGCCCCATCCCCCACCCCCACCCTGGATAGCTCTGGGACTGGGGTAAGCCTCTTAAGCGTTAGCGTTCCCTGCCTCTCTTGAGCATTGTTGGGGAGCTCAAAGGAGAGACAGGGAAAGGATGGTGGACCCCTGAAATCTTTATGTAAATAGAGCAGCTGCGCTAGGGCTCCATGGCCCTTGAATTCCAAACAGCGGATTTTCAATGTTCTTTGCAAAAGGGCATGTTTTGGGGTTTGAGGGTCTGCGTTTGCGTGTGTTGTGTCAATAGGACCAGGGCTACAAGTGTGCCTTCAAGTGGGAGGGGATGTTCACTTATTTGTGAGAAATGGGAGCACTGAATCTTTGGGATCAGAGACTCTGGGAATACAAAGCAGATTTCTTTGGGCTGGAGAACATGCCGTGTTCAGCTGGTGAAGGCAGAAGGAGGCCTCATCCTGCTTGGGGGTGCACAGTACAAGGTGTGGCTGGCATGATGCTCGAGCCTGACTCTTTGGGTAAGGATCCAGCACCCAAGACTGGCCTGGCACTGTTCCAGAGCAGGCAGGGGAGGGGGAGGATACGTGCTGGGCAGCATGCATCTCATTTGTTTATCCTGTGCTCCAGGGGAAAGGGAAGGGGTGTTTGGAGACGCATGTGATCATTCTTCCAAGAAGTTCGTCCTGTCCCCAAGGCTCCTTCATTCTGAGTTGAGGGGACTCCAAGTGAGAGCAAATATTGGAGGGGGGTGGGTGAGTGGGCATGGTCTCCCAGGCTGTGCAGAGGAGGAGCAGGTGTGGAGGGATGGTGTGTCTGAAAATCCATCGAGACACATGAGTGACACCCTGTGAAATGCACAAACCTTCGATGGTCCCGAGAAAGAATCCGAGCCTCTGGGAGGAAGAGGGAAACGGATTTTCAATGAATGAAGGGGGCCGTGTTCCAGAGAAAACCAGTGAGAAGGAGGAAAGGTCAGATTTTCTTGGAGGCCCAGGCAGGCTGCAGAGCCTGCCTTCAGTGCCCGAGTCAGGACAAGGATGCTGCGCCCCCTGGTGTCCGCCTGGCAGTCGGCGCGGGCTCGCTGCTGCCGGGAACCTCGGGCAGTCAGACACAGGGACCAGCTGTAAAAGTCTGCGGGTCAGATGCCTTCTCTTCTGTTTGCTAAGGGAGTGGAAGTCGAAATAGCCTTTCCTTTTCTCAACTCTGGAATCTGAATAGGGACTCTGATGTAGAGAGAGGATGGTTTTGTTCTTTCTTGCATGGATTTCCGGCAGACGGGACAATGCCTGTTTAGCCTGAAAGCAAAATCCTGCATTTTAGGTCAGGTATGGGGGAGTCACTGAGCATTTTAGAACCCCCTTTCCAGGTATTAAAACCAAAGGGGCGAGAGTAAGATGTTTGTCGCTCTTTCCAAGCTCTGCTCTTGAGATTGATTGGATAATGTGTTAAACTACTTTCCCAGAGCCTTGCAAATTTGACCTTTTTAAAAATTGCTATGAAGGTGCAAATGTCATGTTTCAGAATCACAAGTTCCCGATCCTGAGCAAAGGTTTGTGTTTTGTGTGTGTGTGTGTGTGTGTGTGTGTGTGTGTGTGTCCCTTCCTTTTAAAAATGCAATCTGCGCCTCATTTTAGCACCGTAGCTGTCCCCGCTACCTTTTGTGGGGCCTCTTACAAAAAGCAGCAGAGTGAGCAGGCCTTCTGACGCTGCTGTTTCCTTTAAAAATAAAGCACTAACGTGTTGCACTGGAAATTATGCTCCTAAGGTGTTACATGTGGTAGGTGTGAATATCTGCTTCAATAGTTCCAGGCACAAGACCAAAACTTTCCCCGGAATTAGCAGAGTTTTCAGCTATAATCTAGCTCACATTTCCACAAAGAGGTACAAAGGCCAATTTGGGAGCAAGTCCTGTCCAAGGGGCCGTGTGGTTGTGTTGCATTGAAATTTCAGGCTGTTCCTGGTATGGTCAGGTGATTTGCCGTAGAAACAGCCCCAGGGAAAATGATGGTGCCATCCAGAGTTCACACTCCTTAACCTTGCATAGTTAGACTCTGAGGTGAGGAGTCAGTTGTATCCCATGGTAATATATCCTTTCTTATCTCTGGGTAGTGGGTGCCTTTTGCTTTTTGTTTTTAAGAAATGGATCCAGTCCTGCAGGCGATCGCTGGAGGAGCAACCTTGGTTTTGTGGATGTGGAGGGAGTATGCAGCCATTGCCCTGCAATAGACAGCATCGGGCATTTGACGTGCTGCGCAGGAGGATCAGTTCCCTCTGCGTGAGGTGAACTGGGAGGAAAACCAGCAGCACAGACAAGATAGCCCGGGGCAACTGTGGAGGAGGGGTTAGTGCGGTGTCCGGGACGCTGTGCCTCTTCTGTAGAGGACCAGCTATGTTTGTTCTGGCTGTTCCTAGGCTGAAGCCCTAAGCTACAGTCCCCAGAATGTGACTGTATTTCGAGATAGAGATTTAAATTTGTTACTACGTTAAAGGAGGTCATTAGGGTGAGCGCTCATCTACTGTGACTGGGGAAGTCCTTAGAAGAAGTGAGCAGACACAGGTATAGAGGGAAAACTACACTAAGACACAGTGAGGAAGGGCCTCAGTGAGTAGGCAAGCCAAGGAGTGAGGCCCTAAAGCAAAGCGATCCTACTGACACCCGGATCTCAGCCTTCTAGCTGCCAGCGTTGTGAGAAAGTGAATTCTTGTCATTTAAGCTGCCCAGTCTGTGCTTCTTTGCTACGGTAGCCCCAGCAAACGTATACGAGTCGCAACTCACACCAGCCCGTTTTGTGCTCCAGTTGGGGATGCAGACCTAGCGTACCATTTTTTTGTTTTTAGTCTTTGTGAGAGGCTAAGGATCTTTGCTTTCTCAAATGCTGGCAGCAGGGCTAGCTTCATGGGCATTGACCTGTGATGTCACATATGACCCCTGTCGACAGTCAGCCCTCTGTGTCCGCGGGTTCTGAATCCCTGGATTCAACCAACTGTGCGTTGAAATTGTTTGAAATAAAGCGTACATGTGGCTGACATGTACTATGTATTTAAGGCTTAGGATGGCTGCGTATGTACTGAACACAGTACATACTGTGTGCTTGTCATTCATTATTCCCTAAACAACAGATAACAACTGTTGACAAAACATTTACGTTACGTTAGGAATTGTAACTATTCCAGAGATGATTTAAAGTATATGGGAGGGTGTACCATATTTTATGCCATTTTACAAACAGGACTTGAGCATCCTTGGATTTGATATGGGGGGAGGGGATTCTGGAACCAACATGGATGCTGAGGGACAGCTATACTAAGAAGTCGCCTCCACATTTGGTTTATTGCTCTGCTGTTGCCATCTTGGAATTCTTAAAATTTTGAACAAGGCCCTTCATTTTCTTGTTGCACTGGGCCCCACAAACTATGTAGCTAGTCCTCAATATAAAATTTAAATAATGTTCAGGTTAAGAGTTTGGCAGCCGAAACAACACACGTCTGAGGCTGGATGTAGCACGGGACACTGATATAAACCTCTTGTCACTAACTGGAGGAAGACCTCTCATTCCTATGGGAAGAAATTTATGGAGCCCAGAGGCATTGTGGAGGTGAGAGAAAAGATATTCCCAGGTGTGACTCCCTGAGATTCTGCCGGACCCAGTGTGGCCCTGAGCAAGGTTCCTTTCTCTCTCCGGGATGGACCATGAAAACCTCACAGAAAGAATATGTGGAGAAGAGGCCCAGCAAGAGAAACTAAGTGTTTGGTTTGGGGCGAAGGTCTGGGTTGGGCCCCCGCAAATGACTGATGCTGGAAGCTCTCCCAGACGCATCCGTCCAGGCACCGAGCTGAGCTTTGGGAAACTGGATCTGAATATATTCCCCAGTATGGCCATCAAGACTGTGTGGGCCAGTGCAGCCCATGTAACAGCAACACAGAGACATAGCAAGCAACCACAGGGAGAGGGGACCGTGAACAGGACTCTTTCCCCTTAAGTGGAGCCAGTCCCAGGTCTGGAGAGGCTCTCAGTTGCACTGGGCTAGGAGCGCTGAGCTGCAAGAGTACAGCCTGGCCAGCCTGCTTCCAGGCAGACTTGACCGTTAATTGTAAGTGAATGATATATTTTTTCACGGTACATGCCATGCCAGTTGATTCTGAAACTTTGGAAGAGACAGTTTGGGCCCTGGTGAAAGGAAGGCCAGTCCTCGGTGGAACAGAGTCATGAGGGATATTATGAAGAGATCCTGTTTTTAAGGCTATGCATTGATTTATAGAACCTCACTGAAAATATTATAGCGGAATGTTTGGTCAGGAGGCCTGCTTTCTTAAGTTCTATTTCTGCCCAGTACTGGCTAGCTGGGGAGTGTAAATTTTAAAAGAAGTCATTTCTTATGCACATTTATGCAAACTCCCTCAGGGAATGAGTAAAAGACTGTTTGAGACACTCTGAATTTCTTGGAAGAAAGTTGCTATATAAATTAATATAGAGCTTTTTTTTTTCTTCCTTTTATCACAGGTCTGCAGGACACATGGAAGAACTCTCCCATCATGCAAGGGAGAAAGTGAAACTCTGCTGGCCTCTATCAGGGAAGCTAACATTTTCCCCTCTCCTGTGCAAGTTTTCCAAACCACATGATTCTGATTTCCAGGTCAGAGAATAAGGCTTTACTTTTGTTATTCTTTATACTTTGCCTGGGAAGAGTCCCCGATGGAGCATGCGAGGGACTGATTATTGTGAGCCTGTTTGGGGTGAGGCCAGGACTCAGGTACAGCCCCGGGTGTGCAATCACCAGCTCGGTGTTCTGTGGGCCTTAAGTCAGCTCCTAAGGTCTCTTGACCAACACCATTGTCCTCCTCCCCCACCCCAGGGCTGGTGAGCAGGACTTCTCCTCTGGGCTTAGCCAATCCCAAAATTCTTAAGGGGTTGGGTTAGTGAGTCAATATTTAAGAGGATTCAAATCTAAACTTGGCATTTCTGATTTAATTCCTGACAGTTGCCTTAAGCAAGAGGAAAATAAGAAACCTTGCTAAACATTCAAACTTAAAGATCACTGGTTTAAGAGAAATGAAAACTATGTCCATGAATGTTCACAGCAGCATTAGCCTCATAATAGCCCCAAAGGGGAAACAATTCAGATGTCCACCAACTAACGAATAGATGAAGAAAACGTGGTATATCCACACAATGAAATACTATTTGGCAACAAAAAGGAATGGAATACTCATACATGGTACAACATTGATGAACCTTAAAACACTATGCTAAGTGGAAGAAGCTAGTCACATAGTGTAGGATTCCATTTATATGAAATTCCTAGACCAGGCAAATCTATAGAGACAGAAAGTAGACTAGTGGCTGTGGAGGGTTGGGAGTCAAAAGCAGGCATTAGAAGGTGATTGGTATAGCAATGAACATGTTCTAAAGTTAATTGTGGTGAAGGTTGCACAACTTTGTGAATGTACCAAAATCATTGGATTTTGTGCTATAAATGCGTGAACTGCATAGTGTGCAAATAATATTTCAATGCAGCTGTTAATTTTTTTAATGATACTTTTAAAAGGGCATTGCTTTATGTCTCTTTTTCTGCAACTCACCACCTTGGGATTCATGTGCCCAGGCTTACAAACAGATTGTATGAGCTAAGCAAAATGAGAATGTGGAAAATAGTGATTTTTCCCTTCGATGGGGAGAGTGACTTGCAGGTCTGTGCACAGCCACAATACTTGTACCTGTAACTGTTTTGAACTTTGCTGAAAAATTTTGCCTTAGGCTCAAATCATTAAAATATGTTTAAACAATGATACATAAGTGGCTTTGTTGTTTCTATCTTCCCATACTCCTTTCCACTTCCTTAAGTAATAGCACCCCAATTTTCTCTTAAGAAACCACCCACCTTCTTTTCGGTTCACGTGGTTTGAATAGTGTTGACCCTTTCTTTGCCTCAGGCTCTGTGACTCAGGCCTGGTCAATCAGCAAATTCTATTAAGTAGCGTGTTGAAGCTGGCTCATACCAGCTCATCTGAACCAACTCGTAAACTTTTAGGAATTTTGTGAGCCAGTTGTTAAACATAATCATTATTAAAAGCTAGATTACATGAACTTATAATTAAATAAATTATATTTAAAACAAAGTTAATAGGCCCTCAACATTCATTGCTTCCTATTCATTTGAATAGGTTTTACTGTTATGTGTGCTCTGGGGTTTCCTTACACCTATTGGACGTGCGGTATAAGGATGGAAGCACTGTGTCCGGATGTGCTACTGTGTATCTCCTCCAACTATAGATCCAGTGACTTCCTAGAGGCAGCCTGACGTTAACCATGGTGGCAGTATTAAACTACGGAATTAGGCAAATACTATACATCAGGGCTTTCCCTTTCCTGTCAGGAGACTGTTAAACATGTACCAGCTCGAGTGGCTGAAACATCGGTCCCCAGAAGCCATGTTTGTGTCCTGATCCCTGGAATTTGTGAATATACCTTATTTGGGAAAAGTGCCTTAGCAATTGGAATTAGGTTAAAGATCTTGGGATGAGATCATCCTGGATTATCCCCATGACCTTATGATATGGGGTGGGGGGAGAGAGAGAGAGAGAGAGAGAGATTGAGATTGACACAGACACAGAGGAGGTGCACAGATAAGAGAAGGCTACGTGATCACATGCATAGGCAGAGATTGGACTGATGTGGCCACAAGCTAAGGAATGCCTGGAGTTGTCAGAAGTTGGAACTAAATCTCCCCCAGGGTCTGTGGAGGGAGCATAGTCCTGGTGACACCCTGATTTTGGATAACTGGCCTTCAGAAATTGTGAAAGAATAGATGTATCTTTTTTAAGCCACCTCATCTGTGGTCATTTGTTGTGGTCACCATGGGAAACTAATATACCTGCATACCACTGCAGCATGACTGCATGGTTCAGGGATGGCCATGTGACCCAAGCCAGGGCAAGGAAAGCGTAGTTTCTATTGTAAAAGAAACACTCTCCCACTGGAGGGTTGCTGAGTGGTTCCATGTTGGCTACTACACTTGCCCACAAATGCAAATAGTGCAGAAAGTGGTCAAATTGAGATCTGAGAGAGAGAGAGAGAGAGAGAGAGAGAGAGAGAGAGACAGAGAGACAGAGAGAGAAAGAGAGAGAGAAGAGAGAGAGGCATTCTAGACAACATTGTTTGAGAAGTTGGATCTATTTTCTACCACTTGGAATTTTTATTACAGGAACAAATGTCTTTTCATTTTATTTATTTTTTTTTTAAATATATTTTATTGACTTTTTACAGAGAGGAAGGGAGAGGGACAGAGAGTTAGAAACATCGATGGGAGAGAAACATCGATCAGCTGCCTCCTGCACAACCCCCACTGGGGATATGCCCGCAACCCAGGTACATGCCCTTGACCAGAACCGAACCTGGGACCCTTCAGTTCCCAGGCCGACGCTCTATCCACTGAGCCAAACCAGTTAGGGCTGTCTTTTCATTTTAAACCAAGTTCCCAACCAATATAGACATGTTAATTTTCAGAGAACATTTGAAAGTGCTTATTTGCACAGGGAGGGTTGTTGATATATACAAGTGCTATCATTTGATCAGTTCCATTTCAATCAGGCATAACCGACACCCAGAGAAATAGAAATCAAACAGTAACCAATCTGGGATCTACCCAAACACAATCATGTTCATTTGTTCCACACACATACTTATGAGCCCGACCATGTCTAAAGCATTCCATTCAGGATGGATACCTCCATTTAAGAACTTACGATGAATTTGCCAGTAAGGTGTCTAGTATAGCCTACATCATTGAAATCACCATTAGCACTAACTTTTTATTATGTAGTTCATATTCTTCTGAACAGTACTAAATTCATTTAATTTCACTATTTTTTTCCTAGAGTGAATGTGTTTAATGTACAATAAAAATATTTTAATTTTTATGAGATTAGATTTAAATCTCATAAAAATCATAAAAAATACTTTGTCAAATTGAATATTTTGAGTTGGGAAGATATTCTCAAAGTGCTTTTCAATGACATTGTATCTTTGATAATTTTGTACCTTTCAAGAATTTTTATTTCCTGTTACCCTTAGTAATTTATTAGCGGAGACTGGCATATTTCTGAAAGAAGCATGTCAAAGAAAATCCCAGAGAGAGACTTACTGTATTAAACTCATTTTAAAATAAAAGGAAAATCTTTTTTACCTTCAGCATTTCTATCTTTAAACATTTTTCCACTTCAAGCACTTTAAAATTAATTTTGTCCCCCATAATCCTATTTCTTTCCGCTACTTTCCAATACCTTTGTTTTTTGATGAGCACATTTTGGATGAATTCCCAGTCAACTTTTAAAATCTAATTAAACTTAGCTAAGTTTAACTCAGATAGCATTTAGAGTCAATTTCTTGATAGTTGAATAACTAGGGGCCTATCTTGGGGATTTCTTAAAACAAATGATTCCTGAGGGTTGCTTGTTGCTGAATGTTACTAGCACTGATGTCGTAGCATCAATAAACTAATGCCTGCATGTCGTGACTTAAAATAGCAATGATCTTTCAAATGCAAATATCCAAAGATTATATTATTTGCTAGCACTTTTATATTTGCTAGTAGCATTATCAAAAGGAATTGTTTTGAGTATTTTCAAGGCCATTCCTCCCATAAATCATCAAACACATAAAGAACAAGAAAGCAAACCACACACACACACACACACACACACACACACACACACACGGCCTAGGAAATTAGAGATTTCACTAAGGAGGGATAGCATACATTAACCAATAACAATTCAAATCCACTCTCCTAGTCTAGAACAAGCCTCCTCCCTTTGCTACAAAAAGGAGCCACCAAAATCTTTCGGGAGATTAGAATTATTATCAATATGGCCTTAAAGGAAAACATAAGGAAATAAAAACTGTTTTTATATCCCCTATAGAAACCTAACATAAAAACTGGTAAGATATCAAGTTTACCAAAACAAAGGAAAACAGACTAAAATAAGCTGTAGGAGACCACTTTCTTTCCATGAACAAAAGCAGCTTTCAAATGTTACTCATTCTTGATAACGCTGGCTAAAGAGAATCCAAGTACGTTTGCTTTTTCCCTAAAGCTAAAAAGAAACTTACCATCAAAGTTAAATATAAGGAACCAGAAAAAATCAGTGATTTGTTCCTTGATGGAAAATTTATGCCAGAGATATGAGTTTCGGAGTGTTTTTTTTCTTACACTAAATTATTTTCTTCATGTGGAAAACTGATAGAAATCTAGGTGAATGGATATAATTAAGTAGTTTTGTGGCTCCAACTCTAAATTGTTTTTTTTTTTTCATCAAACATCTCAACATTTGCCCAGGAACCAGAGGAGAGGAACAGTTTTTTAAGATGAGGCCCTCAAACCTTTCCAGGCTGCCTGGACAAAGGTTTGGAATGAATACAATAGCGAACCATCCTGCCTTGGACCCAAATCTAGATTGATGACCTAATACATCTCTGCCTGCCATAGCTTTACGAGCATCAAGAACTGGGTGCCTGCCACTATCAACAAACAGAGCTTCCCCAGAGCTTATCCATCCGCAGAAACTCAAGTATCCCCCAAAGCTCAGCTCACACAGTCCCCCAGGGCTCATGGCGCTTCCTCTAGCTTTCACCACATGTGACATGGAAACTCCTCCTTGCCAGGATCATTCTTAAAGAAGTGTGCCCTCTCCTCTCCCATGTCATCTTGGTTTTGAACAGAGCAATCACTGAGAAGCTAAGGAAGCTTAGCACCGGCGTCCTCCTTGTCTAGCGCCCCTCATTTTGTATTTTGCATTCTTTTTGTCAGAAGAATCCGCTTGATTGTATAAACTATAGACCATCTCCTCCCCAACACCCTCCCCAAAATTAGGATCTGCTCCTCAATCCAAGAGAACTGACACCAAATCTTAGCTTGATAAAAGTGTGAAAATTAAACACAAACTCTTCTTCGTCTTTTATGGACATCACCTACCCCTGGCCAGTCACCACAAAGGATGAGATCTCTTAGTTTGAGCCTCTGGTCCTCAGATGTCCTCTCCCCTAGAGCAGTGCTTCAAAAACCGGCCGCACATTAAGTGTATTCTCCTTAACTCCTCCCTGAAAGATCACCCTGCCGAGGGCTAATTATTACAACGGCTCATAAACTCTTAAGGCCAGAAGTATTCCCGTGCCTGGTCAAGTGGTATCACTGTCCCAGTGTCAGCTAAGTTTGGTTTCCCAATAAAGTTCATTGATTTGGACTAGACTTCTATACCTTCCCTAACAGGGCTCTTGAGGGACCAAGCCACAGAAACATTTAATTTTTTCTTATTATGAAAGTATCATATGTGTGTGTGAGTGTGTGAGTGTGTGTGTGTGTGTGTGTAAAACACATCTTGAAACATTATAATAATATGTAGCACAGAAAGTGAAAATCTTCTGTAATCTCACACAGCTGAGAAAACGAGTTAACTTCTTTCCAAAGCATATATTAAAATTTCATTTATTATTTTACAAAAATAAGATTATACTCTCCGCTTTGAAGAGTGCTATACTTATACCACCTCGCAGTGTGTCTTAGACATCTTTCCATGCCCGTCTGTAAAATGTAATCTTTTTAGTCCTTTTTTTAAAAAAATTGTTCCATGGTATTGTACTGTATGCCCGGCACACTTTCCTTAACCAATTGCTGTTAATGCATGTTTGGGTTCTTTCCAATTTTCCCTGTAACAAATATTCTTGCAAACATCGTTTTACACTTACATCTTTGAGCAGTTGTAGGAGGATTTCTCTATGATGAATTCCCAGAAGGTGAATTATTATTGGGTCAGAGGGTATGAGCATTTCATTTTTAATAGCTATTGCCAAATTGCTCTCCAATAATTTTATACCGATTTACACCCACAACCACACTGTAAGAAGGAGCCGTCTCCCCATCCCGCCCCCCCCCCCTTAGCAACACCAAAACCATGCAATTTGGGGATGTCTGATGTGAGTTAGGAGTTAAGAGGTTCAGCCTGTGGGGTTT
Organism: Murina feae; assembly: GCA_004026665.1. Lineage (NCBI taxonomy): Eukaryota > Metazoa > Chordata > Mammalia > Chiroptera > Vespertilionidae > Murina > Murina feae. The sequence goes on along the minus strand of PVJC01007643.1, from coordinate 7,992 downwards.
TTTCCCTTTGTGAACAGCTAACAAAGAGATCAAAAGTCTCCCCCCTTTCCTTGATGAACCCCCTGCTCTGAGCCAGCCAATACCCAGACAGACATCTAGTTAATGTGAGAGGCGGAAAATTCCAACACCTACTGCTTGTGTCTAGCTGAATTTATTACAGACAATTTGTCCGTGAATATGTAAGCAAATGTGTTAGTGATAGTATATTTAACAGCAACCTACTAAAGAAATATAAATGGGGACGGACTTTTGCACCACTGTTTCAGTGAAAACAACACATTTAATAGTACAGCGTGAGAATGTTTACATCTGTACAATAATTTGGTTTCATCCCTATGTTTATTGGAGCAAAGTAATTTGGAAAAAAAAATCTATCCTTTAGAGAGATGGGAAGAGTGACTTTGAATCAGCCCATTAAGGAAGAGCAAGGTTTGCCAAATACCAGTCTTCAGGAGCTCATTTTGGGGGTTACTATGGCTCGAATTTCCTGAATTAGGAGCGCTGGGCATTAAACTGGGGACAATTTCAGGAGTGATCCAGTCAAAAGATTTGGAAACTCTGCTCCTTAGAGTTGCTTCAAAGAAAGGGAAGAGGTTGGTGAAGGAGTAAAGTAGCCAGGGGTTCAAGGTTCTTGGTGTTCCAACCCCAATCCCACCCTAAGAGGCCCACTTTGCACTATTTTATGTGTTAGGCCACATACTGTGTTATCTGGGGCAAGCTGATCTCTGATTTTTCTCATCTGCACAGTAGACATGCTAACACTGCCTATGTAAGAGTAATGAAAGCATAATTAAATAATACCGCACACGGAAAGTGCTTAGCCCAGTGCCTGGTATATGCCAAGGATTCAATCAATGTTTGCTATTTTATTATCTAAGATTTACCTTTAAAACAGGATTTTCCTGCTAATAAATACATGTTACAACCGCCCAATTATGTTTACCTCCTGTAAAATATGATGATTATTTCAAATGGAGTGGTTTTATATATATTTCTTAATTCACAATCAAATGGTCATTTTCAGTCTCAAACTCCTGTCCAAAATAGCTGGGATCTCTGAGGATAATGTGGCCTCACACACACCAGGAAGTGCCACCCGCCATCAACCTGGCCGAGACCAGAGCCAGTCTATCTGTGTTCCAGTTGATTCATGGCAGACATATGACCGTGCAAAGCAAAGTTTTTCCTGTCCTGTGGGAGAAGGTCCCTGTTGGTTCATCACAAGAATTAACATGAAAGCTACAAAATGTTAAGAATAGTATCTAGTTGCCATCTTCCCTATAATTATAAGGACACTTACAAGGAATTTAGAAATAGACACTTCAACTTTCTACGACTAGCTGAATTTCCTATTCTTGGCTGGACATTTCTAAGAGGAAGAATTCATCCAACAAACATACACTCTTATCAATCCTTTTCTTAGAAAAGCTTGTTTTCCTGTCGGGGCAGTTTGCAAGTTTTCCTAATGAATCACAGACGTGAGGCAGGACGGGGAGAGCTTCAAGCATTTTCCTTTTTGAATGGTTTTAACTTGAGACCAAAGACCCGGGAGTAGAAGTAAAAACCTTCCAAACTGTGTACATTTTCTACTCAAGCACTTCTTCCATGCCAGTCCCTTCTGCTGCCTGAGAGCCAGACGTGGTTTGGGGAGGGGTTTCTCTGTGTCAGGCCGTTTGGGGGCTGTAGTAGACTTAGGAACAAGGAGACATAAAAGCTGTAGAATTAAGGGTTGAAAACAGCACTTAATGAAACCCCTCCCTCCAGACGCTCTTGATCAAAGTCTCTGCTTGCACTAAGACAATCGATCTACAGTTGCATACATAAAATGTTGGCAACACTCTGTCCTCGTTGCTTTCAACAGAGGTTTCAGGCCTCTGAAACTGGGCATGGTCCCAGAATTGAGACCCAGTTCATGACGCATACCAGAAGACACACCACCACAGCTGAGGCCCGTGCAACCACTTTCTTTTAACCTCGCGTCTGTGAAAAATTACTTTCCAAAAAAATAAGTGAAACCCGATGTCTTCTCCGGGTGGTTATTTTTGCGCCTATGAAGTCAATAAAACTCTCCAGATTTATTAGACAGCCCTGCTGCGGAAGACAAGACCACTTCCTATTCCCCGGCAGAAATGTGTGCCTTTCCTTACTGTAATCTTCTGACCACAGAGTTTAATTTCACTCATTTCTTTTCTTTTTCCCAGAAAAATTTGTCAGAACCCCATAGGTAAGTGAGTAGGCCTACTTTAAAATCCCAACCTCTGGCACCCAAGAGCGACCAGAGGAACAATGCCAGGCCCCTGACTTTCCTTCTTTGTTTATTTCAGAGGCTTTCTGTTTCCTCCCCAGCAGAATCAGTGAGGAGTCTGGCTGTTTCCCTTTTCACCACCCTAAGTATTAAATGGACCACCTACCCATCATTTCGCCTCCTGGGAGAGCCCCCAAACTGTGGGTCGATGACCATGGTAGTGACAATTGGATTCAATTTTATTTAACACAACAGTATGTGTTGAACCCCACTACGTATGTCAGGGCTCTCCTGGGTAGAAAGATGCAAAGGTGTAGAGGATCATGTGCATTCTTCCTGGGAGCTTAGAGTTTACTGGGGGAAATAAACATGTTCACAAGTAAAGTCATTGAGTGTGACAGATTATTAATAAACAGAACCTTGTGGGATATAAAGACTCGAGCATGGAAAGATAATAAAAGGCTTCTCAGAGGAGATGACCCTTGGGCTGTGTGTTTAGAGGTGAGTAGGAGTTCATCAGATGAACCTGAGGAAGGACAAGCCCAGCCGAGGGACCAGCAGTTGTGGAGGTTCAGAGGTGTGAAGCAGCACGGCGCGTTCGGAACCTAAGAAGTTCTGTGCATTGGGAATGAAGATCAAAATATCGTTCACACATGAGTGTGGGTATATGTTTAGGTGACGGGGAACTGCTGAATAGATTAACAGCTTGGAGGAATTGTAGGTGATCGGGAGAGGGGGGTGAGTGTCTGAGTACTCTCCAGTGGAGAAATGAGGACACTCTGGACTAGGCCAGTGTGGTAGCCATAGAGAGGGAGATGTCGGGTTATAGCAAAGAAGATGTAGTAGTAGATGTGTATAGTAGTAGCGACAACAAAGAAGAAGGTGGTAAACTGGTTAAGATTCCCACTCCAGAATGATTTTTAAGCAGTTTTACTCCATGATTGAAGAAGAAAAATTACCCCCAGATTGCTTTTAATTCTAAGTTATTGGCTCACTAACATTTTTTTCTCCACCTACTTGCAAAAATGATTTGAGGTAGTAAAGAAATTCTGCAGCTAGAGCCAGGGTCACCCTGTTTGACTGCGGCCTTGCCCATCTATGAACTGGTGAAGAGCATTTGTAGGATAGCATCCTTGGTTGTGTCATTCAGAATATTATTTAAAGAAATCGATGCCAGTGCTGTCTTGAAGAGCTTGAGCTTTGATTATCCTCATGTTGAAATGCCACACATGTCAACTTACCTGGCACTTCCTTGGATGATAACTTCTAGCTCACTTACTCACATTTTAGGGCACTAAGAGAGAAAGTGCTCTTCTCTACATGACTCATTTGGTTTTGGCAAAGAAAAGGAGATGAAGTCTAGTATTTGGGAGTCAGATAACTCTTGGTTTGTTCCCTATGAATCTGGGCAAGACACCTCAGCTCAGTTTCCCTGACCGTATAAGGACAGCACTAATATCTGCCTCATCAGTGTAAGAATTAAATGAGCCAATGAAAAGCACAACTCAGAACATGTAGTAAGTGACAGGTCTCTAATACTCTGTGTAATGTCCTGTGCTGGGTGCTTGATATGTCATATCTTGCTGCAATCTTTTAGTTTTACAGGAAAGGAAACTTAAGGTATATGGGGGCAGTACTTTTTCTTTATCTATTATACTAGGGGCCCAGTGCACAAAATTCATGCACTGGGTGGGGAGGGGCGTTTCTCAGCCCAGCCTTCCCTCTCTCACATATTGGGAGCTCTCTCAGGGGGTGTCCTACTGATGGCTTAGGCCCGCTCCCTGCTCTCCTTGGGGAGCGGGCCTAAGCCACAGTCTGGCCTCCCTTTGTGGGAGGCGACCAAGCTAATCAGGGGAAGCCACCAGCCCCATCACCCTGCTGCTGCAGCCACTGCCAGTCACCACAGCCACCAAGGTGTTTTCATCAACACAGACTCCAGTTCCTTCACCATGAAGAAATGACAATTTTCTTTAGGCATTTTCAAGATGTGTCTTTCATAGGATATGACATTCTTTCTTTCTTTTTTTTTTTATCCTCACCTGAGGATATGTTTTCATTGATTTTTAAAACATGTGGAAGAGAAGGGAAAAACAGAGAGAAACATCAAAGTGAGAGGAACATTTTGATTGGTTGCCTTCTGCATATGCCCTGACCTGGGCCCCAGCCAGGGAGAAGCCTGCAACCTAGGTACATGCCTTTGGTCAGAATTGAACCCACACCCTGCAGTCAGCAGGCTGAGGCATTATGCACTGAGCCAAACTGGCTAGGGCAGGATATGACATTTCTTAGCCCTCCAGCAGTAGACCTTCATTTTTTTTTCTCCAGGAGTTGGTGGAAAAACCCTAGATCGCCTTTAGGGATTCTTATTACCCAAGTTACTAAGAATATTACCAGTGACATACAGGGAGCTTAGCCAATGAGCGTTAAGGAAAGGTGTTTCCTCTGTAGTTCACTCCCATCACTGGCTCCACCCCTGCCCCACCAATCCCAGCTCCACCCCTGCCCAGGCCTGTAACCTCTGGTCAAGGCTGCAGGCCTGGGCAGGGGACCCCCAGATACCTGCTTTGCTGGTTTCTCTGGTGCCCAGACCATTGTGATTGCAAGCTCTGCCCCTGCCCCTTCGATCTCTGGCTTTGTGGAGCCCAGGCCCCTGCAATCTCCAGCCTTGCCCCTGCCCAGGCCTGAGTCCTCTGGCCCAGGCCTTATGCCTGGGTAGGGCACTCTCATACCCCTCCAATCACCAGCTCCACCCTTGGCCATGCCTGAGCCCTCTGGCAAAGGCCTCTGGCCTGAGCAGGGGACCCCAACCCCCTCTGATCACCTGTTCTGCCCCTTGGGCCCCCTGCCTCCCCTGTCACCTGCCTGGCTAACAGGTCTGACCACTTCAGTGGCAGGGCTGAGCCAGACTGGGTGCTGCCATCTTGTGGCCATGGAGGCGGTCATCTTGTGGCCATGGGGGAAGCCATCTTTGTTACAGAGTGACACCTAATTTACATATTATTCTTTTATTAGATAGGATGTGGCTTTGGGTGCCACCATCTTGTGGCCATGGGAGCGGCCATCTTTGTCATGGAGTGACACCTAATTTGCATATTACTCTTTTATTAGATAGTATTCTCACGCCCCAGAATAATGTCTGCCTCAAAGCATGTAAGTATTTTGCTAAGAGGAATTAAATGATGACTTATCCAGTCCTGGCTGGTGTTTCTCCGTGGTTAGTGTGTCTGCCTGCAGACCAAAAGGTTTCAGATTCAATTTCCTGTCAAGGACATGTACCTGGATTGCAGGTTTAACCCTCAGCCCAGTTGGGGTGCCAGCAGGAGGCAACCAATTGATGTGTCTGTCTCACATCAGTGTTTCTCTTTTCTCTCCTCTCCTCTCCTCTCCCCTCCTCTCCTCTCCTCTCCTCTCCTCTCTTCTCTTCTCTTCTCTTCTCTTCTCTTCTCTTCTCTTCTCTTCTCTTCTCTTCTCTTCCCTCCCTCCTTTCCACTCTCTAAAAATCAGTGAAAAAATATCCTTGGTTGAGGATTTGAAAAATAATACCAGTAATGACTTGTCCAAAGACAAACATCTAGTAAAGTAGCATGAGTGGGATTCAGAACTACATCTGCATGATAATAAGACCAACACTTTTTTAATGAGTTCCCAGTTTTACTGTATAAATGGAAATGACCTGGAAGCTGAAAGAACGGCTGCTTGGAGACTTCTTTTACTACCAGTTTTCAAGTTATTTAATTATCATCAAGTTAGGATTCTCAGGATCAACAGTTTCTACCTATACAATTTGAGAGTCATTTTCTGAGTATTTCTACCCAAGCTCACGGCTGATCATTCTTCCCTCTGGACCCCTCTTTCCATTTTGTCATGCTTTCTTGGCAAGGTCTGCTTACAATGGTCTTCTGAAAGTACATCATCTTTAACATCTCCAAGCTAAAAGTCATCAACCAGCCCTCACCACTTCCTTCCCCACACCCACTGCCCAAAGCGCTGCTTTCCCTTCTGTCTTTAAAAATATATATATTGCCCTGTCTGGTTTGGTTCAGTGGATAGAGCGTCGGCCTGCGGACTCAAGGGTCCCAGGTTCGATTCCAGTCAAGGACATGTACCTTGGTTGTGGGCATATCCCCAGTAGGGGGTGTGCAGGAGGCAGCTGATTGATGTTTCTCTTTCATTGATATTTCTAGCTCTCTATTTCTCTCCCTTCCTCTATGTAAAAAATCAATAAAATATATTAAAAAAATATATATCAATAAAATATATTTTAAAAATCAAATATATATATATAAAATAGAGGGAGGGAGAGAGAGATAAAAACATCAATAATGAGAGAGAATGATTGATCGGTTGCCTCCTGCACAGCCCCTACTGGGGATCGAGCCTGCAACACGGGCATGTGTCCTTGACCATAATCAAATACAGGACCCTTCAGTCTACAGCCCGACACTCTATCCACTGAGCCAACTGGCTAGGGCTTCCCTTATGTCTCAGTACACGGTGTTTTCACCCACCCAGGCACTGGAGTGAGCAATTTTGGAGTCAGTCTTTACTCCTCCCATTTGCTTTTATTTATCAGGTCACCAAGTTTTATTGTTTCTATATCAAAAAAGTTTTTCAAATCTGACTTTTCCTTTTCATCTCAACTGCTACTCTTTAATTCAGTACTTCACCTGCAGGGTTCTGACAGCTTCCCAATTGACCTTCTTGCTTTCAGTCCCTTCCCTTACCAGCCTTCCTGTCACCTACTGCAGATCAAACACCTCCAGCTACAAACCTTTGGTGGTGCTCCTGCTACTCGGGGTAGGAGGTTATGCTCCTACTGTGTAACATTGTATTCAAAACCACGCCCATCAGAGTTCCTGCCACTCCCCCCTGTACCCTGGGCTTTCACTATATTGAATCACTCGCGCCATCCCAAACACCCAGCACACTTTGGACTTTGTGCCTTTCTTCAAGTTTTTTCCTCTGTCTAGAATGGACAACCCCTCCTTTTTGGCCTTGAAAACTCCTGTTCATTCTTTGAAGTTCAACCTGGTGTGACATTTGAGCTGGGGACTTTTCACCACCCCACGTGCCTCAGGGAAAATTAATGGCTCCCCTTTGCCTTCATCATAGCGCTTCCATCGCTTTTATTAAAATTAGTTGTTTATATATTAATGGTCCTTGGATATGTAAGGTCAAGGATTATTTAATTCATCATTGTAACCCCAATTCCAACACAAGGATAGTTAAGTTTTTTGGTTTTTTTATGTTGGAGAAAAAAAGAGCACATGGATTTTTTTTTTTTTTTTAATAGTTAAGTAACAGTGTAAGTGGTAAAAGGGAGATAAATCATGTAGAAGGTGGAGTAATAACATGTGTGGGAATTCTGGTCTAGCCCATAACGGGTAGTCAATAAGCATGGGTTAACCCATGAGTAAACCTACTTTAGAAACACCTGACATGACTCTTGCTTAATAACAAAGGCAAAGAGTAGCTATGAAAATGAGAGATTGGTGTCAGGATCAAATGAAACTAGAAATCCATTAAAATCAGATGACTCCTAATAGTGAAGCTGCATTGAACTTTGATGCTTTCTTACCCTACAGTGGGTCACCCTCACCTTGGGGTGTTATAAAATTCTTCTTAAAGTTCTATCAACTTCTTTGTTTATAAAAGTAATTCCAACCAGTCAGAGAATGAATATATATATATATTTCAGAAAGGAAGGGAGAGAGGGAGAGGGAGAGGGAGAGGGAGAGGGAGAGGGA
>PVJC01007642.1:0-50844 GCA_004026665.1 Murina feae | reverse complement strand
GTCCTGCTTGGCAGCTCCCCAGACCCCTTGGCGGCACCGGGAAGTGGGAAAGGAAGGCAGCAGGGGACGGGTGAGTGGGAAAGAGTTGGCGGCCTGCTTGGCGGCTTCCCAGGTCCCTTCCAAGGATCAGGGAGCAGGAAAAGGCTGGCCTGACCACGAGGCGGGGTTTTCCCTGCTTTCTGGTGGCTGGAGGAAGATGAGCAGTAGGCAAGCTTGGGAGGCAGGCCGCACCCAGCCCTGGTCACGCTCAAAAAAGAGAACAACATGCAGGGGAGGGCAAGAGTCTGAGAGATCAACATAGAGGGGGTGCCTGCTCCAAGCCTCCACGGTGTGCCTGGGTAGACACACCGGCAGGTAGACACACACAGGAGGACTGCTCCGAGCCTCAGATGCGGCTGGGGGCAGGTCCCCAGTGGTGTCACACACACACACACACACACACACACACACACACACACACAGAGAAGGCGCCTGGCAGACTGGGGCCATCATAGGACATCCACTGAGGGGTCCCAGACTGTGAGAGGGGGCAGGCCGGGCTGAGGGACTCCCTCCACCCCGAGTGCACAAATTTTTGTGCACCGGGCCCCTAGTATGGCTATAAAGGCCATAATCTAAGTTATAAGATTATATGGTTATAACTTTTTCTCTATGAATCTCAAGGCTAATGACATTATTTATTCATTTGCCTTTTCTTTTTGCCAAAAATCTAAATACCAATCACCACTCCTTTATGACCAAATGTGGTATGAGCTTCTCTGCCCCATGAGGAAGCTACACACACCTGGGCACTCTGCGGGCATTTGATGTTGGAAGAGAAGGAGATAGTCACCAGCAGGGTTACCCGGGTTTTCTTTGGAGAAGGATGTGATGCACAAATTTGTAGAAGTTTTACTGAGAACACATAAGTAGGCAGAAGGGTCATTTGTGACAGGACATTATCAAGGGTGTATGACCTTGGAACGAAAGTATTCATGTCCTGAATGTGAACGAGGACTTCCTCTAGAACATGCAAGGTGGGTTTTATTTTTCATGTCCCTGACCTGGAGGCATCAACAGGCCATCGGGGGACTGCTGCCTGCTGAGCTCTTTTTGCTACAAACATAGTCCACTAAAGCAGCTCCAAAACAGTTTGATCAGGTGGAGAGAAGCGCCAATCTAACCCATTTGTCATTGATTTCTTAAGCAGATTCAGGCACACAGGATGAAGCACAGCTTTTGCAGGAATGGTTTAAGCTGGTTCTGGAGAAGAATAAATTAATGCGATATGAGTCGGAGCTACTGATCATGTAAGTAAGGCAACACGGATAGCAGTGAGGCCTAAACGCAATCGGGGCGGGAGTGGGGTGGCTCACCCTCCTAGGTGGCAGTCCCGGGGTTTTTTTCTTCTTGTGCATACAGAATTGTGATTGAGGCAAATTGATACTTGATGTCTTGCATATCATGCTGGCATTAGTGCAGAGAATCTTCAGTTATCTATTCTGTCTGTGAAGTCCTGTAGCTAAAATAGATTTCAGGTAATGGGGCTGGAGCTGGGGGGCATTTGGAAAAAGTATTTTCAACCCATCCCTGCTGCCCAGACCAAAGGGACCCACCTGCAAACACACACCTGCAATGGGGAAGCACGTCTCTGGCCTCTGAGTGTGAACCGCACGAGAGGCTTGGCGAGAACAGCCTGGGCACTTTCATATGGCTTCAGCAGGTTGAAGGCCTAAGATGTCTGGCTGTCTTCTCTAAATAAGGGGCAGCAGCCTGGTTTGAAGATCAGAAAGTATGGCTCAGGGGTTGAGCATTAATCTATGAACTAGGAGGTCACAGTTTGATTCCTAGTCAGGGCATATGCCCAGGTTGCAGGCTCCCTCCCCAGTGTGGAGCATGCAGGAGGGAGCCAATCAATGATTCTTTCTCATCATTGATGCCTCTCTCTCTCTCTCTCTCTCTCTCTCTTTCTTTCCCTTCCTCTCAGAAATCAATAAAAAATATTTTTAAACAGTTTTCTTTTTTAAAGAGAGTAGAGATGGATATCAACACACTCTGACGAAGTTGAAGGTCTATACCTGTCACCATTCCGAAGAGAAAGTAGCATTTAATGTAAAGCAGTTAAGTGCTACAAGTTGTACTGGGTGCTTCACTTATGCTATCTCATTTCATTTTCACTCCAATCCTGAGAGGTAATTGGGGCAGTGGGGGAGCTATCTTTCAAAATGCCTAATACATTCTGTTCCTCTCCCTTGGCTGGGTTCTGGACCAGGTGAGAAATAAGACTATCAAGGCAATAGATAGAACATCAAAAGATCACCGTTATTACTAATAATGGCTTGGCTAAATATGAGAGCCCCGGTGAGCTTGCTATCTGTATTACTGTCCTAGGGCCAGAGTAACTAATTACCACAAACTATGTGTCTTACAACAACAGAAATGTATTCCCTCACTGCTCTGGAAGAGGAAAGTCTGACTCAAGATGTCAGCAGGGCCACACTCCCTCTGCATTTCTAGCCTCTGGTGGCTTCAGGCATCCCTTGGCTTGTGGCTGCATCACTCCATTCTCTGTCTTCACGTGGCCTTCTCTGGGTGTCTGTGTCGCCCTCTTCATTTGTAAGGATACTTGTCAGTGGACTTAGGATCCACTGGGATAATCCAGAATGTTCTCATCTCAAGGTCCTTAACTACATATATAACCTCTGCCAAAACGTTTTTCAAATAAGGTCACATTCACTGGTTCCAGGGGTTAGGATGTGGACATATCTTTTTGGGGTCATTATTCAACCCATGACATGAACCAAACTCTGGAATTACACATGCTTATCTATATAGTCACATAAATATGATGGACCCACCTCTTTTTTTAATGTATACTTTTTATTTGATTGATTTTAAAGAGCAAGGAAAGGATAGGGGTGGAGAAATAGAAACATTGATGAGAATGAGAGGGAAATATCAATTTGTTGTTCCATTTTCTATGCATTCATTGGTTAATTCTTGTATGTGCTCTGACTGGGGGTTGAACCCACAGCCTTTGTATATCCAGACAATGCTCTAACCAACTGAGCTACCTGGCCAGGGCCCACTGACTCTTCTTTCCCCAGCTCTTACAACCAGATGGCTGTCTGAGTTTTGTTGCCTCCACTTGGACAAAATGTCTCCTGTTTCTGCGTTTTCCTTTTCCTGTCCACCACAGTCAGAGTTGGGAGTGGTTATAGGTGATACTTGAAGTCATGTTACCCTCAAAAGAGAGAAGAGTTTCAGATTGTCCTTGCTTCCCCCTGGACTATTCTAGTCATTTCCTCGTGACCCTTCAGTAAAGGGTGACCTACATGACCTTCCAAGAGCCCACAGAGGTCGCATCGCACCTTTCAGTTCCTCCCGTCATCGCTTGAGCCCAGCACATCTCAACAACCATCTCAGCACCTTCAGTGACCGGCTGCAGCAAAACGTCCAGTTTAGAGATATTCCCGCTTTCAGAGGGAAGAAGAATGCAGTAGCTACTGCTGGTGGGCTTATTTGTCAGTGTGTCTACACAGATCTCTAGTATTTATAGGGTTTGAATGTTTTCTCATTCGTAGGGCCCAAGAGCTAGAATTGGAAGATCATCAAAGCAGATTGGAGCAGAAATTAAGGGAGAAAATGCTCAAGGAGGGTGAGTACGGTGATGTGTTCTGGGTCCTTGTTAAAGACAGTTCCCCCCAGAAAGACACCTGATCAGAGCATGCTACAAATCTTGGAGGGGAGGGCCCCCTTCCTGGGAGTCAGAGGGGAGTAGGAAGCCAGCCTTCCCTCTGCCCACCTCCCGCAGCACAGCAGTCCCCATCTGACTGCATTCACTCCGGCTGAGAGAGCAGCACTTTCTCCATCCCAGGTGTGAATAGGAACAGTCATTCATTCACACATTTGTTTCCTTATCCATTCATCCCTTTAGCAAGTATTTATGGAGGATCCAGTGTGTGACTGGCATATGGAGGAGATCCACTGTGACCTGTGGTCCCTTTCTGTGGAGACCAACACCCCATCCAGGAATTATGGGACAGTGAGATGAGCGCCACGACACAGGGGTTTTGGGACCACTTAGGACACGGTAAAGGAAACATCCTTCCCAGCATGGCTGGACCAGGGTACTGTATGTGAGGAAATTATTTTCACCATAAAAGACAGAGAATTGGAGTAAACGCAAGTGACACAATATACTGATTTATACATTCATTGGCTCCAGACAGCTGGGCATGTTCACTCTATTTTGCACTGTGTGCTTGTGGGACCAGACCCATATATGGCTTTCTTACATTAAGACCATAGGTCTAAAAGAACAAGTCAAATAATTCCTTTATACCTCACGGACAGAACATTGTGCTTACCTGTGGGTACAGGGCAAGCACTTAGTAACTATTAGACATCATCATGATGAATATTTTTGTTTCAGTATTTCACCCCCATTTTACAGATTAGAAAACTGAGTCTGAGAACTTAACAAGCATGCTCAAGATAAATGATAGGGCTGAAATTAAAGAACAGACTCAGGGTCTCCTGTTAGTATTAACTGGTAGACTTTTTTTTTTTTTTATAGCAAGAGTTCTAACAATATCTTTACAAAGCTTCACTCTAAAGGACGATGCAAGTGGAATACGTGACCTTGGATTGTCAGAAAGGGCTTAAATGGGTCTGTTGATGACAAGCCAAAATTGAGAGAAATTTGTAATTTTTACTGAGTTGATTACCAAATAAGGAGCACCGAACTGGAATATACTTAATTAACAAACCATAGTGTAAACCTGAGGTCTGGTTCACACATCTGATACTTTTTTAAATTCACTCTGTTTCAGGGGTGGTAAAATAAATACCACCAAAGACTCCATTAGCTAACCTTCAATTCTTCTTTAAAACAATTCTTACTGAGGACTGATGGTCGTACATTTTCTCACCCCTTTCAGGTATTCAAACAAAATATGCAGCTTCTTCATTTTGTCTGTTCCTCAGTTCATCTCCCATAGAAGCTTCATCCCACTAATTAGCGAGAAGAAAAAAAATAACTTTATATCCCCTTCTCTGGTAAACTTAGTCTGATGCAATATTTTAAATAATTCCTATAGGAAGTGCTCAGTCTCTTTGGGATGAAAATGTTCAGTCTTGCAGATGGCCACCCCTTCCTTCTGCTTTTCGCCCCAAGGTGACAGCCATGTAACGGGGAGAGCAGGTTTGTGTGAGTTTTGAGCGTTAGGAACTGGGTGGGTTGCACTGAGTCATGTAGTCCCCGCGAAGCTGTCGCTGTCATCGGGCTGCCACTCTCTCTGCAAGCATTTGCAGCTAAGGTGTGTGCCTGGCGCAATCCACAGCCTGCCCTTGTCCGGGCCAGCTTGGAGCCTCTGAGTGTTTCCTGGCTCACCAGCCTCTCAGAGCAGCCTCCATTCAGCTTGGCCACAATTCACCATCCAGTCTCCACGGTGGGGCCACTTCACTCCTCATCCTGGGGGAGCCCCAGGGGCCAGCTCCCTTTGGCAGCTCTGGGGTAAGTGAGCACTTCTAGGCTCCACACACATTAGATCGAGATCAGGGGCGTCACACTCACACCCTATTTCTCTGCCCAACCACAAAGCACTGTCTGTTTATACACGGGGTGCCCTCTGGCTGGCTTCTTCCCAGCATTTGGAACAAGACATGGGGCAAAGTCCTTGGGCCTCCAGTGTTCCCATCAACTGATACAACATTTCCTGCCCCCTTGGGGGTTCTAAGGAACAGATGGAGAGATTGGAACACAGACAGAGTTCTCACCGGCCCATAAAACATGGACTGAGAAGGGAATGGTGCTTCTTTATCTCTGTTGTCATATATACCTTCGTCCTGGCCCCACCCAGAACCAAGCCTGATGGGAGGGACGGTGGCCCTTCTCCACTCTGGGATGGGGCTCACCTTGGTCCTGATGTATTAAACGGAAGGGGCTACAGGAGTTTATGAAGTCTCCCAAGGCAATGGTCTGGCTCACAAGACGTACATTTGGCTTTAAAGTCCTGTTTTGAATGTCAGAAAGGCATGACTGCAGTACCTGTCTCCCACCCTTTCCCTGTAACAATATTGTCTCCCCCAGGCAATTGGCTATTTCAGGCCATGTAGGAAGAAGGCCACGTGCTCCGAAAGGCTAAGGGGAAGAGCAGTCACATCCTCCTATTGGCCAGCTGTGCCTCACTGTGCTTCCGCCTGGTCTCTACCCAAAGGGCTCCGGTTCGTCATTAACTACAAATTGAAAAAGGATTCTCATAATTGAAGCACTGGCCACGGGTGCAGGCAGTCTGCTTAGAAACTCTGCTTGCTGTCGCTCAGACATGTTTAGGGAGAACAGACATTTTCTTATTTGTGGATATTTTTTTGTGCAGAAGAGGGAGGGGGAGGCCGTGGTAGGGCTTGGCTGGTATTAACTTCTTTTTCTCACAAAGGGGTTCTCCCCTGTCACTTTATAGATATTCTCAAGTTGGAAACTGAGCTGCCCGCAGCACAAAGCACCCACCTTTCTAATCTTTGGCTTCGAAGGCAGTTCCCTGGTGTTCAATTCTTTTCCTTGTTTTCTCCATGGAAATTAAAGGGCAGCCCAAGTCCAGGACAATCGAGAACGCAGAGGCCAGGAGCTCTCCCGGGGCCAAATCTTACCTGAGGTCCCATGTTTTTCTTTTTCTCTTTCTTTAGAGAGCCAGAAAGATGAGAACGATCTAAATGAGGAGCGAGAAATATTCGCTGAGATGATGCAAGTGATTGAGCAGAGGGACCGACTTGTGGATTCCTTAGAGGAACAGCGCATCAAAGAAAAGGCTGAAGACCAGCGCTTTGAAAGCTTCATATTCTCCAGGGGCTGTCATCTGAGCAGGACGTGAGCAGGGCCCTCGCCCTCGGAGCCAGCCAAGGGCCGGATCCTGCCGAGCACACGCACACACTCCTACTTCCTGTGGCAGCATTTGTCAGACCTGCGACTTGAGTTATACCATAAGGCAATATGTTTTCAAAAATTAAAATTCTCTCACTTGTGCTACAGCTGCCCCAGATCCTTCCAGAGACTATAATGAAGAAAATACAAAGATGCTTTTGAAATTGGCAGGCAACCTCCACAGATTTCTCCGAAGGGAGGTGACCTTGGCAGGTGACCAGCATTGTTTACCCTTAGAAGGTGACACAGATTGACTTTCCTTCTGCCTTTTACCATGTATCTGCCCAGTGCATTGAGTTGCACAACTTAAGATTTTTTAAGAAGCTGCCTTTTTATTAATATATCCATATTTGCCCCCCTTTTTTTGTATGGATGACTGGTTCCCAAATGTCAGAAGGAAGCAGCAGTAGTTTAAAGATTAGGTTAATATTTAAATTGTGTTTCCAGCAAAAGAGGAGAAACCTTGAGATTACTGATTATACAAAGCAAATAACTCACATGGCAGGTGTTAATTCAATCCAGGGTGGATTTAATTTACCAGGTGTATTTTTAAGCTTTAATATAATATACATACGTAATGAGAGTTTAATAGAACATTTGAACCTTAATTTTATTTAAAAAGAAAGGAAATAAAACTTAAACTTTATACCAGCAGGATTGCTCTGTTCACCAAGTACTGTTGGCTTAGGAAGGCCTTTTATTCTCAGAGCCCTGTCCTTATGGCCCCTGGGACATACTGGAAAGCGTTTTTAGAAAATCGATATTTTTAAAAAACTGTTGGGAATGGCAACGGGAAACGCCTTCATTTGCTGATAAAACTATGGGTGAGATTGGTGCTGCCATAAAGATGCACACGCTGGGGGTCCACGGCAAGGAACCTGTCCTGGGGGTGGTCTTCTTGGGTCCGAAACAGAGAAGTGGCTCTGAGACACTGCCGAGATTGCCCAGGAACCCACGGGACAAGGACAGAACCACTTCTTAATTCAAGGTGCAGCTGAGTGCAGCGACCCCGTTTACCAAATCCCACACTGGAAATCGTGGATTTCCTAATGACGTTTTCAATGTACTGTACAAAAGAAGCTGAGAGATGGAGTTTGTGCACTGATGTAGAATTCCTGGGATCTTTTGATGGTTCATATGGAACCAAAGAAAATATTTCAAACGGTGTTCTATTGTCGTAAAGTATTTGATTGTTGTCCCTCAATGGGATTCTTTGAAGATTCGCTCTGTCATTGACAAGAGGCGGACTGGAGAACCCTTTGTTGCTGTATGTTTGGCCTCTCTCGTTTCTGCAAGAGTTTAAATGTGTCATTGGACAAAAGGTGCTTTGCAACAGTCAGCTCTGACTAGAAACCTAACTTCCCTCAATTTGAGTTGAGCCATGAACCACTTCTGTCTGAGATGCTGTGTATATACATGGACCTGGCCAGCCGACAAGCCAGAAATAGGAAGTATAACTGGATTTCCTGAGTCAGCCTATGTTTTGTGTCATATTAAAACACAACATGTCCATGATATATCAAGCTCCTAAGGGTACAGGGTTTTTCCTCTTCTCCTTTCTTTCAGAATCAAATCTTTTAGTGCCTGAATTCTAATATTAGGAAACATGTATAGGCATCTATCTACCTATCTATTTATCTATGAAAACTGTGTCTTTTATGGCTGTTTACCTATTTTATTTATTTGGTGGAAATTGCTAATATGATTTCCTCATAATTCTGGTTTTCCTATGTTATAATTTGGAGAAGACCTATTTTCACTAAGATTTTGATACATAAGCTATTTAATATACAAATAACTCGGATGTTTGGGGTGGAGAGTTATGTAGTATTAAAGATTTATGGAGATAGTCAAACTAATATTTCCAGCCACCAGGCATTTGGAGGTAAGATTATGGATGTGCAGGAATATTAGCTATTTTAAGAAGGGGATATATGACTTCAGTCTTCATTCTAGAATGTGTAGACGTATTCTGTCAGTTATATACAAGTGCACTTTGGATGCTTGCATACATTTGACAGATGATGCTCAAATGTGTAGTGTCTGGGTTGTCCTTGTGCAAAGGAATTAACTGCCACATATTTAAATTTATTCTATTTCCATCTAAAAGAAAGATTCTCCTAAGAAGGCCAAGAAAGAAGGTGGTTCTTGGCTCTAGTATCCTGTTAATAGATGAGAGAAGCCATTTGTTCGCTTTTTCTTCCAAAGACTGTATTCTGTGGTTCGAGACTCGGTCTTATCTGGCCAAGTTAGAACATGACTCTCATGCTTGGCCTGGCCTTCCGTTTTGCCAGGACATAGAAACTATTCCGGTGACCATTTCCAAAAGGACGCAAACATTGTGGCTGTTAAAGTATTTTAAATGATTCCATTCCTTATTCACAATAAGACCGTTCTTAGACCCTCAACATGTATAATAGTGTACATTTCAAAGACAGTTTCTTTGCATGCGGCATGAGTAAGGTTGTGGTGAAAACAGACACTGTCCTCTGAAAGATCACTTGTGATCAAAGCTAAACAATTTAGGACTCTGAGTGAGACGGAAAGCCCCAGCCAGCCTCAGGTCCTATTTCATAGTCTCACACAGCTTCTAAGCTAAACTGAAGGCTCATGATAGTCTTTTTTAAAAAAATATGTAATTTTTAAAAAATATATATTTTGTTGATTTTTTACAGAGAGGAAGGGAGAGGGATAGAGAGTTAGAAACATCGATGAGAGAGAAACATCGATCAGCTGCCTCCCGCACACCTCCTACTGGGGATGTGCCCACAACCAAAGTACATGCCCTTGACAGGAATCGAACCTGGGACCTTTCGGTCCGCAGGCTGACACTCTATCCACAGAGCCAAACTGGCCAGGGCTATAATTCTTTTATTGATCTCAGAGAGGAAGGGAGAGATAGAAACATCAATGATTATGAAAATCATTAATTGGCTGCTTCCTCTCGGGCATTGAGCCTGCAAACCAGGCATGTACCCCGACCGGGAATCAAACCATGACTTCCTGGTTCATAGGTCAATGCTCAACTGAGCCACACTGGCTGAACTCATGATAGTCTTAAGTTCAGAATTTTTCATAAGTTGGACCAAGAGGACAGTTCTTAAGCTTGCTCTCCCAAACCTCTCATTTATTTATCTATTTGTTTAAGAAACATTCTCCAAATACCCATTGGGGTTCTGCTGCTTTGTGCGAGGTGCTGGGATACAGAAAGAATACTTTTCCTCCACTCTGTCCACACGCAGAATAATACAAACATAAACAAGTACCATTCCCAAATAAATACAAAGGTAAAGAACTATTTTTATTATAAGTATCAACCTATTCTACTCACATTCGTCTTAAGCATAAAGACTTGCAGCCCCAACTATTGTAGTGCTGCTTTGTCAATAAAAACACAAATAAGTTCGTGTTTCTAAAACTGTGAAAAAATAATATCAGGTTATACTCTTTCATTTAAGCCTTGATTTGGCTGTGTTAGGTGGCTCGGAGACAATCAATGCTGAGATGCAGCATGTTAATTGCAACTGAGAAAGGAAGTGGCAGGTGTTTCCACCTCTGAGGAGCGGCACTGAAATTGATGTTTTCTGCATTCTGGAGGCCGACAAGTCAGCAATGTCTGTCTTCCAGGAAGCAGATCTACAGGTTCTTCCTTGCAAACTGAAAATGGCAGCATGTCCCCACCCAGGTGGCTGATCAGAGGAGTCCCCCAGCAGGGCAGAGGTGGCAGAGATCAGCTTGGGCTGCCACATGAACAGAGAGAGTGGTGGCAATTGGATGTGGGGAGCTGCAATGTGGGAGTTTTTTGTAATAAGGTTCACGCACAGGGGAGCTTGTGCTGTTTCACCTACTGTTGATCTTCTAGCCTCGCTGCTAAGGAGCTAGTAAAAGATTAATTCGCTCCCACAATTGGGAACTATTCGTGTGGATTGACATGTGTTACATATATATGCACTGACTGCTGTAAATATTGAAACGGACCAAAAATAAATGGTTTTGTGTCTGAGGAATAGAAACATTTCCATGTGAGCTGGGTCTGGCACCTCAGAGGGCAGTGTCCATTTCCCTTCTTTCTTCTCAGTGAAAGGGCCCGGGCTAAGCTTTGATTTCATGTGGGAGTCGGTGAGTTAACCCTGGACGTTTGATTCCCACTGGGACACCTTACCTGATCAGCAAATTGGAGTGGAATGGAGGAAGAGAAGGCTCACCTCAGGTGTATGCTCTTAACAAAGAGAGCTATTCACAGAGCCGGGGAAGTGGGGAAAGGGAACCTAGCCTAGCTCCACCTCCTGCTTCTCCTCCCTCCTTACCTGGGGAGCCTGGTTTTGTATTGCATTCACTCAACAGGAACCCCCCCTTCTGCACAGCACTGGCCTTCAACGCAGTCTTTTAGGACTGAGGTTCTGTTGTGTTGTTATTTAAAAAAAATTTTTTTTTTTTTATTGATTTCAGACTGGGAGGGAGAGAGAAACATCAATGATGAGAGAAAATCACTGGTCAGCTGCCTCCTGCATGCCCCACACTGGGGATCGAGCCCGCAACCTGGGAATCCTGTGCCCTGCCCGGGAATTGAACCGTGACCTTTGGTTCATAGGTCCATGCTCAACCACTGAGCTATGCTGGTTGGGCTGTTTTTTTTGTTGTTGTTTTTTGTTGTTGTTGTTGTTCTTAATCCCAGTGCATGCAATTCATGAAATGTGAGTGTGTAATACACCAGAATGGCCACATCAGCGTAAGGAAGTGGCCAGTCCCATCATTTCACTCTATGTTCCCCTTTGTCTGATGATAGAATATGTGGAATTATTCATTTTTTCCCTAATGAATATCCACCAAAAGTAAACATAACTGAGACGAGAGCTCCTGCTTTGCAAGCGCTAACAGGCCCTGGGAAAGCGCCAGGGAAAGACCAGCCATCTCTGATGGCATTTTGTGAGTTTTTCATGGGACCCTGCTGGGGTGCATGTGCCCTCCTCCTGCTCACAAGCCACAAGCTCTCGGCTGGCCTTTTGATGACCCTTAGCTGCAACTCATCATCCCTCAGCCCCTCAGGGCACACTTGGTATTTCATGCTCACTGCCTCTCCCAGCTCATTTCTGGAAATACAAAAAGGAAAACCGATCTTGCCCTGGCTCCTTGGGGAGCCCTCTGCCCGTGATGCTGGTAATGGGGCCTGGACCAGCTCACCTCCCGACCAGGTGCTGTATTATTCCCTTTAATCCTGAAAGCAAAACCCTTAAGACCAACATTACCCGTTTTGAGAAGTGAAACTGAGTCTGGGCTCAGGTGTTGGCTTCTAGGCCACCAGACTTGTGCCTTGTGCTGACCTGTTCCTTCTTTTCCTGTCCTAGATCGGTTCCCATTGTCACCCTCCCCAATACCCCAGAGCAAAGCCCTGCTCAGAGGAAACCTGAGAATAGAAGCCGAGGCTGCCACTTTATAGCATTTTATGTTACCTTCTGTACTGCCTCTTATACACTCTCACGTGGAAAAGATTGTTTAGAACAGGTAAATTACCTAACCTTCGGCACCCCTCACAGAAACCTTTCCATAAACATGATACTCCAGGAAGGTGTGCCCTATGTATCCAGGTGGCCAGGTAATCCTGACCCACTGCCATGCACCCCCTTAGGACACTTTTTTTGCTCCAAATTGAGAAACTGGCATCACATAACCAAGTCCCCAGTCCCAAGAGCACAGGGCCAAGGGGATGGGAGAGAAAGGACCAAGAAAGCGTGTTGGGGACCTGATGAGAGTGAGGTAGCTTTCGCAGGCCCTTAGAGATGGAGGGAGGGGGTGAGCAGTGAGGGTAGGGAGCAGGGTGGTAATAACTGGGAAACAGCATTCACTGTCCCCTGTAAACCTGGTCCTGGGGCCGCAGCTCCAAATGCACTGGGGCACAAGAATTCAGGTCCCTCCCATCCCAGAATAAGGGAAGGTGTTTCCATAAGAATTTGGAGGAAGTGAGTGTGTGCATAGAGTAGTCCCCAACATGTAAGTACATGATTTGAAACTAATCAATAGCTTAAGAAAAAAATAATTAAAGCCAACTAGTTAATCATTCTAAGAGTCACTAGTCAGGGTTTTAACTCCAGCTCCACCGCTCACTGGATGATCTGAACAGCTCAGTGCTTCAGGGTCTTCATCTGTGAAGTGGGGCTGGTCCTCCTACCCCCTCCTTCCCAGGTTCCTTGAAAGAGTCACTCTGCTGGACACAGGTTCCAGTTTTAGAACGGGAATGGCTAGAACATAACTTTGTAATTGGAATGACCATGGTGAACTATTCAAACTATTCAAATTCCAACAGTAGAAACAAACAAAGAAAAAACTGCAAATCTCAGCAGAATGAGCAAGAATGGACAGCTTCCACAAGAGGAGATAGAAGCAGGACACTGGGCCAGGAAACACGGCTTCCCAGGACAGTGTCGCCTCTCTTTTGGACTCTCTCCGAACCAGCTTCTGTGAACCCAATGCCCAGTGTCTTGCAGACCCCTTTGGCCCGTGGTTCTCAAGCTCACCCTGAAGACTCCATCTGGCCCTCGTGATCTGGTTGCATCTCGTTAGATGTACTACTTCTTACCTAAGAGAACACGTAGGAGGGTGGCATCCCCATGACATCTCCCCAGCCAAGATGGAGTGAGACTCTTGCCACTCCAGGCCGCACAAATCTGGAGGTGGGTGTGGGTGGAAGGTGGGTTACAACCGTGACAACGAAGACCTTTCACAGTGGTCTGAGGAGGGAAAAAGGAGACCTTGGAAGTAATCTCAGTGGCCTACGACATGGACCTCACACCAACAGCATCGGGGGGACCCCGGGCACTCTTGCCTGGCTACATCTGAAGCGACTGACAACTCCTTTCTATCCTGAAAAGCTTTGCCCTGCAGCTCTGCCTCAGAAGCATCTTCATTCCTCTGCTAGACCCTGCCAGTAGGAACCCCTGACCTTAGAGTTTCACCTCCGTGTGTAACGCACTCCACTCTCATGCCCAGGTGAGGAAAACCTCCTACTAATGTCTACAGTTCATTACAGGATGTCTCAGGATAGGTAAGCAGGTCACCCGTCTCAAAGAACTTGAGACACGTGCCCCCAGGGCTGAGTCAGAGGCCAATTGAATGGCATCGACCTGTGTGATCTTCAAAAACAACCCCTCCTTCAGGCCGCTATGTCGTAAGCTGAGGTTGTTCAGCTTCCCCTGTCCCCTGCCTTCTATGGCCACCAAGAGAAGCCCTTGCCCCTTCCCGCTGCCTTCTGGGTGCCTTAGTCCAGGCAAGCAGGACTTCTGAAGGACACGCTGACTGGCTTCCTGGCTTTCAAAGGCCACGGCTAATATCCCAGAGTTCCCAAGTGGGGGGAGAGGGGCGTGCAAAAAGAATTCTCACTTAAGACTCTCACTTCAGAGCCGTTTTCTCTCTCATGCATCCTTTTCATCCCAAGGAGCACACCTTGCTTTCAGTGATCAAAGGGGTGCCCATGAGGCTCGGGCTGGCTTCTCTCCACCCCCTGGCCAACCCCCCGCTGCTTTGATGTGGTTAAACAACCTTCAATTATTGGTTGGGATCCAGACCCCTTGTAAAACCCCCTTGGTGATCTGCAGGAGCTCCTGCTTTCCTCCTGAGATGGTGTATTCATTTCCAGGGTGGCTGTCACAAAGTACACAAACTAGGTGCCTGCAAACAACAGACATTTATTTTCTCACACATCTGGAGGCGAGAAGTCCAAAACGAAGGTGTGTGCTGGGTACTGCTTCTTCCCCAGCCTCTAGGGGAGGATAGTCTCTTGCTCCTCTGGTTTCGGGTAGCCCTGGGCATTCCCGTCACTCCAGTGGCCACCATCTTTCTCTATGCTTGTCTGGGTCCCAACTTTCTTCTTCTCCTAAGGACACTGGTCTGACTGGATTTGGTGCCCATCCTACACCAGTATGACCTAACCCACTACTTTAACCTTCCTCTTCTGAAAGTGGCAGATGCCCCCAAGAATCAAACCAGCGACCTCTTGGTTCATGAGTCAACACTCAACCACTGAGCCACACTGGCCAGGCTTAAAAATTAATCTGTTCTGTGATACATTTATACATTTTTATTGAGGTACAATATACATATAGAAAATTGCTCAAATTATTACACGCCCACTAAATGAATTTTCAAAGTGGATCTTCCCATGGAACCAGTACCTGTACATCAAGATACAGAACATGAGCAGCTCCTGTGGCCTCCCTCATGCCTCCCGCCCTTCCCTCCAATTCTCATCACTACCCCTCCCAGGGCTGATCATTATCCTGACTTCTTTCTAGCCAGTCTTTGTGAACTTTCTACAAAGAGAATGATATAGTATATGTCTTTTGTGTCTGTTTTTTTTTTCACTCAACATTATCTTGTGAGATACTTTCCTATTGCTGCTTGTAGTTGCCAATCATTCATTCTCATCACTGTAATACTCCATTGTGTGACTATCACAATTTATTTATGACTTAACTGTTAACAGTGGGGCTGTGAACTTTCTGGAATGTGTATCTGGGTGCACAAATGTACTCATTTTTGTTGGGTGTAACCTAGTCGGTAATTGTTGCTCATATGGAACTGCCTGGGTTCCCTTTACTGACGATGGAAATGGAAGTACAGGAAGGGCAGAGACTTGTCCACGGTCACCCAGCTCCTGAGCCAGGACTGGAATCAAATCTGGGATTATTATCTCCTGACGCACGTTGTCTGGTCTGGGCCTAGATTTCAAAAACAGAGTCACCTCGAGATTCAGCAGAATCTCACACAACACACATTAACTTAGGAGTTGTCCTTATCAGGTAAGCCTTGGGTAAGATGAGCCTAATGACCAAGCATGAGAAAGGCAGCTGATCACTGCAAGGGGCCATCACTGTAAATCCCAATTGACACGAGAGAAAGCTGTGTGGGCTCTTCTCTACATCTTACCGAAGCCCAGTATGCGGTGCATGTCGCTGGTTAAAATAGATTTCAACTCAGCCTACTTCAGAGCCAGATCCTGTGCAAGGCACTTCTCCCATATATTATCTCATTTACTCTCCTGAATAAAAAAAAAAAAAAAAAAAAGATCAACTCACATCCATAGAAACCTAAAGTAATATCAAAAGAGAGAATCCAAACTGTAAGCAAACTGGAGCAGTTTAGAACATTGCTTTTCAAATAATCTATGGTGAAGGACCAATCCATCATAGACCACTATTTTTGTAAAATATAATAAAAAACGAATTATTAGAAAAATAAAATAATACATGCAAAACATAAGCTTCCAATTTTTATTATTAAATTAAACTAATATAAAATTATATTGTTAAATTATGAAAGTTTTTATTTAAAAAATATATTTTTATTAGTTTCACAGAGGAAGGGAGAGGGAGAGGTAAAAACATCAATGGTGAGAGAGAATCGTTGATCGGCTGCCTCCTGCATGCCTCACACTGGGAATTGAGCCCACAACCTGGGCATGTGCCCTGACCAGGAATTAAACCTTGACCTTCTGGTTCATAGATAGATGTTTAACCACTGAGCCACACTAGCCAGGCTAAAATTTTCCAAAAACTCTCAGTTTCTACGTTTATACCATTGAGTACCAATAACACAGTTTGTAGAAAAATACTGGTTTTCAGACTACACTTTGAGTGGCACTGATCCATAATTTACCACCCATTCCACCTGGGCCTCTCAGGAGGGGTTAATAATTACCTAGAGGCAGAAAGGTTTCGATAACAAGACACCTGCATAACACTGTGCCCTGGAAACCATTCACTGTCCACACTAACGAGACTTTACCATCCCCCGTCTTTACCAACATCACTTTATTCCGGCGAATACATAAAAGACAAAAGTTACGCATAACTTCGTTATTTTCAAGAATTTACCTTCAAATCTCATGGAATGAACAGAAAACCCTTAGACGTTTCAATAGGTAGCATTGAAAAGACTACTTAATCTCTAAGACTCTTTGAACGTCGTGGCTTGTGACCAGTAATCCTGAACTATTTTATCACGATCCTTAGTGAAAATTAACTCAGCACCACCTCACGAAAGACCTGCCTTAAGCCAAATTCCAAAACCTTACAATGACCCCTACTTTGCCCCGCTCTTCTCCAGTCCAAGATGTTACTAGGCTGGGAAGGCCGGGCCCTCCTTACCGTCGTCGTGTACAATAAACTCAGGCTTGCCTTCTCCCCAGCTTGTTTTGCTCGTATTTTCTGGGAGCCAGCATCCAACGATCAAGACTTTCCTTTGTTTGTTCCTCCTTTTAGTCTCACCCAGTGGTTTCCAGACTTTAGTGTGCATAAAAATTGCCGAAAGAGGGCTGTGTGTGCAAAACCACGCATGCACAATTTAGGAGATTTCCATGTGTAACTCTGACGATGCCATACTTAGGACCTAAGCCCTGCACAAGGTATCAGCCGTGGGGAAAGAACAGAGCACCAGGGAATGTTGGAGCTGAAAGTGGTTTTAGGTGCCCAAACAGGAGCATGGATCCAAGCCACCTGACGTAATTCCTGTTAAAAAAAAAAATGCCCATCCCTTGGTTTTCTCTCAGATGTCCTCAAGCAGAATTTCTAGAGATGGGGCCTGAGAATGTTCATAACAAACTCCCTAAGGGTCTGTGATGCACAGTCAGGTTGGAGAGCCTCTCTTCTATTCCCCTTTGTCGATGAAGAAATAGAGAGTCAGGATGGGAGTAAACGTGCTCAAGATCACATAGCCATTGGGCTGCGCTTCTCATGATTCCTGGACAAAGTCCCCAGGCTGGAGACCAGATTTTGCAGATGTTCTTATGCATCTAATATCCTGAACCAGTAGGATAATGATGTAATCAAAACAATTCTATGTAGCTTCTCAACATCTTTTTGCAATTTATCAGGGTGGTAGTGGGGGGGGGGGGGGGGGAGGGTGGGGTAATCTTCCCCTGCTCCTGGGTGACAGTTCTAGCAGTCATCATGACTTTGCTGCTTCCTGCTAGGTAAGAGGCACGAGCTAGCAGTGGTTCTCAACCTTCTGGCCCTTTAAATACAGTTCCTCATGTTGTGACCCAACCACAGAATTATTTTCGTTGCTGCCCTGACTGGTTTGGCTCAGTGGATAGACCTTTGGCCTGCGGACTCAAGGGTCCCGGGTTCAATTCCGATCGGGGACGTGTGCCTTGTTTGTCAGCACGTCCCCAGTGGGGAGTGTACAGGAGGCAGCTGATCGGTGTTTCTCTCTCATTGATGTTTCTGACTCTCTGTCCCTCTCTCTTCCTCTCTGTAAAAAATCAATAAAATATATTTTAAAAATATTATTTTCGTTGCTACTTCATAACTTTAATGTTGCTACTGTTATGAATCATAATGTAAATATCTGATATGCAGAATGGTCTTAGGTGACCCCTGTGAAAGGGTTGTTTGACCTCCATAGGGGTCACGACCCACAGGTTGAGAACCCCTGAGCTAAAGTATAATTTTCAAAAAAAAAATTGGACTTTTCAGCAAAGATCAAATGAACACATATTCTGCTTAATCTATTGATCATCTTGTTAGTTACATTTTTGTTCTCAGAAATTGCTGCTTATTAGTTTTCTCATTAGCTCAGGTTAAAGGCGGGTGAGCTATTAAAAAAGTTGAAGAACATGTCCTCAGAGGGACACACCGCTGGCCTGCTGAGGGCAAGTAGGCCCTGGGAAGGGGTTCAAGTTCCAGGCAGCTTCTCCCCACGGTTTTCCTTTATTCAGACAACTTGGCTTCTTGAGACCACTACTTTGCTCCGTTCTTTTGGTTTCTGCTCATGTGGCTAACAATGAACACCCACCTTAAGTCTGTAGGATCATCACTAACTTCTCAACTTCTGACTAGTCTAAACTAATTCAGATTCTTGATTGAGACCATCTCATTGGCTGTTCTCCAGTCAAGCATTAGCAGCTCTTTGGGTCAGGTCACTCGCTGTAGCTACTTGGAGGAAACATGATTGCAAGGGGCTTGTCTGAGTGTGTGTGTGTGTGTGTGTGTGTGTGTGTGTGAAAGAGACAGACAGAAGAGCCCAAGTGAGAACTTAAAGCCCGCAAGCTCAGTAAAACATGTCCTTTAATCATTTCCAGCATGAGTCCTTGAAACATTATGTCAAGGACACCCTGTTATCCCAAATGAGTCTGGTTGTCATTCTGTTGATTTTACTTAGGTGGGATAAGTTGTTGTTGTTTTTTTGTCTGTTTGTGTGTTGTTGTTTTTTTGGGGGGGGGTCATTGTCCCACAGGATGCCATGATTGTACCTTCCCATTCATGTTTACACCAACATTTGGGATCCTCCTTTACACAAGCCATTGAACTGCTAGAAGGAGGGATGTCTCTAAGAATAAGTCTGAGCCCTGTGTTTATGAACTTCAAACCTCTCCGTTTGGGATATGGAGTGGAGAGGAGGTAGGGTGTGCCCGCTTAGGGCACAGCCGTGGCTAAGTGCAGAACAGTCAGATGTGCTTGGTGGTGGGTTCGATTTCTTCCGCACTCCCCTTTTCGGCAGGAGACATGGGCCTATTAACTGCAGAGGTAGAAATACTGGCGTAAAGCAAGCACCTCACCAAGCAGCTGAGTCAGGACCCTGGGAGTCCGAGTAACAGGTGGGTTAAGTTCAGCCATCAACGAACCTCGGATTTGTGCAGGGATCTGTGCCGGGTGCAGGGCCAGGGGACTCGAGGCTTTTGGGCTCCAGAACTCCCAGGCTGGAGGGTCACTCACACACATCCACAGACAAGGCTGCACACCCTCCAAGGAGCAGATCCGAGGCATTCTCCCAGGTTCGGGCAGCCAAAGGGCGCAGAGAACAGGCCTGCCTGGAGCGAGGGCCCCAGCGCACAGCTCTCCACAGGGCGGAGGGCGGCGCGAGGGAGGGAGAGAGGGAAGGGAAAGGCGAGCGTGAGCTGCCTTAAATGCTTGGAATAATTCCGCTTCCGTTTGGAAAGCCGCAGCCTCAGTCCCGCCGCGCCCGCCCAGCGCCAGCTACGCGTCCCGACCGGCCCGCGGCTGTGCGCTCCACCGCCATGGCCTCCTCCCCGCAAAAGTCGCCCTCGGTCCCCAAGTCCCCCACTCCCAAGTCGCCCCCGTCCCGGAAGAAAGATGACTCCTTCTTGGGGAAACTCGGAGGCACTCTGGCCCGGAGGAAGAAAGCCAAAGAGGGTGAGCGGGGCCCGGCCGCGGGAGCGGCGGGGGATGGATGGGGTCCGCGGGGTTGGGGCTCCGGCCGGGCGGGGGCGCGCCGCGTGTGCCCGGCGGAGAGAGGGGCGCGGCGACGCGTGCGCGCGCTTCCCGGGCTCGTCGTGGCGGGCCGGGCGCGCCCCTGGGTCTGCGCCATCGTCCTGCGGGTGGTCGTCCTGGCGCTGCGCTCCAGGCCCCGGAGGAGCCGGGGTGGAGCAGCCCGGCCTGAGACCAGGCAACGCCGGCTCTGGGCCAGGGCCGGGGCCGCGTGGCCGGAGGGCCCAGGATGGCCGGCCCGCTAGCCAGGAGGCGGTGTCCGCCTACTTGTAGGCCCCAGGTCCCCGCCCTCTAGGCGCCCGAATGCTGGCGTTTCTCAAGTTTCTGCTGAAACTTTTCTGGGCGCCTTCACTCTCACTTTTTGCCTGTCGTTGGTCTTTGAAATCAGTTCTCTTTGTTGAAGTGCAGATGGCAGCGTGGGCCTCTTTGGATCTTGCCCACCCCCAGGGCCCAGTGGGGCTCTGTTAACGAGGAGGTCAAGATCAAATGTTTGTTGAATGAATGAGTGAAACGCTGGCGTTCCAGGCGGTCCCCCCAGGATGAGGCGCACACACTTAGTATCATGGCCATGACCCTTTCGTGAACTCAGGAGTTGAGCGCTCTTGCAAAAACCATTTCCTTTTCCCACCCGGGTGAACCGAAAGCGCTGATTTTTTTTCCGGGACAATTTGCCTTTGCCTGTAAAATATTTCCTCTCATGGGCGGAACTGGCGTCCTGGCTTTTGATTGGAAAAATGAAGTGGCAGTTCTGAAGAAGCTAGTGATAGATGCGCAGGTAGAGGCTGCCTGGTTACTCTTTCTTTCATAGGCTGCTCAGTGGTGTGGGAATAACCCCTCTGAAGGCTGTGCTACTAAGATATAAAGTAAGTTTCATGCTCCTGAGTTACTTTAAAGCGTAAAAAAGAACTTCGCTGTTGAGAATTACCCAAGTCGACACGAGGGGCTGAACTTCCATTTTTTTATCTTGAACATCCCCCCAAATGTTCTCCCTTATTTGGCTATTTGGGTAAACCATTGAGTATAGCGTGCAGTTGGTAGCAGATCATGAAATCCTGACTTGGCAAGTCTTTTTCTACAGTATTCCCTTCTTTTTCCTGCAGTATTCCTCTCTGGCTTAAGACTGGGCAAGTCAGAATGTCTGGAGCTCATGACCTCCTATGAGGGCTCGCCCCACCTCTGCCAACCAACTCTTTGGAAAAGTTTAGTACTTCACAGTAAAAGTAACAACTTGGTCTCTGTATTCACGGAGCCAGGAGAATGAGTCTAATGGTGGCCCTTCACTTATATCAGGGGGACTAGCCTATTTCCCCTCACCAGGCCAGACATTTCTGTTCCTATAGGTGATCCTCACAGACAAGATTTTATGGCTCAGGGTCCCCGCAGGAAACAGAAGGTCAACTTAGTTGGGACTTTGAAAATAATGTAGGGAGGGACTATTTACTGAGGTGTGGGCAGGGTTAAGGGAACCCAGGGACTAGCAGCAGACGGGAGTGGGGGACTGTGACCACCCCTAGCCCCGAAGGGATGAGGGAAGCACACCAGAACCCACTGAGAGCTGGAGCTCTGGAAGGGGGGCTGCCTGACAGGAACTGCAGCTGTCGAGGGACACAGCCACTGTCAGAAACGTGGAGGTGGATGGAGCGGGGAGACGTGGCACAAGTGAGCTCTGCGTGTTCTCTCTCTTCTTGCCCTGAATCTCTCGCTGGTCCTTCGGATTGGCTGGGTCCAGTGGGAAGTCACCAGCACAAAGGATTCTGGGTGATGTAGGGGTCAGAGCAGTGTGGAGAACAGATCATAGTGAGGGGCAATGGAGAATAACAGACCCTCTCAAAGTGAGCTGCCCAGAAGTCAACATAGCACAATAAGTAGTCCCGTGCAGCCCGCCGTGCTGTCACCTCCGTTGTTCTAGGCTGGACATCGTGTTCTATTAAGGCAGCCAAGGCTGCTCTTATTCACTTGGCCACCTACATCACACTGTTAATCTCTCATGGAGATTATCAGCTGAGAGACATTTTTATGTTCGTTGCTCCTGAATCATTCCCTTCCCCATCTCAGTTTACTCCATTGGGTTTTGTTAAACCTAGTGCAAGGTCCTTTTAATCCTTGTTGTACGTAACTGCTAAGTCCTGATTCTGTCTTTCAGTCTGTTAGCGAATCCAGGCGGTGTAAATGGGTGTGTTGAAGAGCGCGTGCTCTTCCTAAAAGGGCCAGCCCTCACCAGCTCCAGCTGCTTGCTGTTGCACGCCACCACGAGCCCAGCCAAAGAAGGCAGGGGGGCGGGTTTGAAATGACCTGCACTTGGTGAGCGTGTGCTGGGTCTTGGTGATCAGTAGGATCTTGCCAGACGCCCACTAGCCATCACTCCAGTAACAGCAAGGTTAGATCTTGCTCTCTGGATCATGCATAATCTCACAGCTCTGTGCTTTGCAGAAACTGCCTTCTTCCACTTTACCTCTAGTGTTTTAAATCCTCCCTCCCTTCATGATTCCTCAAGATCATGATGTGGGTCTAGCCACAAATTATTTCAATGCTTTGGCATAGAATTCTCCTGGCCCAAGGACTATCTTTTTTTTTTTTTTTTTAATAATAATTTTTTGTTTTTGTTTTGTGTGTGTGTTTTTTTGTTTTGTTTTGTTTTTTGTTTTTTTTTTTTACAGAGAGGAAGGGATAGGGACAGAGAGTTAGAAACATTGATGAGAGAGGAACATCGATCAGCTGCTTCCTGCACACTCCCCACTGGGTATGTGCCCGCAACCAAGGTACATGCCCTTGACTGGAATCGAACCTGGGACCCTTGGGTCTGCAGGCTGATGCTCTATCCACTGAGCCAAACCAGTTAGGGCCCAAGGACTATCTTCATTTGATATCTGTTGTGCCCCACTGTAGTACACAAAACTGGAAGGACATAATACATGTTAGTTAGCAATTAAATTCAATAGTTTTATAGAAAAACTAGTAACTGGGTGGGGGATTTGTGCACATTGAAAGGAAATTAATTAGAAGGTGGCCAGTAGGGCGAGACTGGCTGAGATGGGCTGGACACACCCTGGAGCCAACCTCCCATGGTCCCTCCCTGGATGTCTGCAGAGTGAGTGGGGTCTCTCTGGCAGGTGGGGTCCCTCAGCCTGGCCTTTGGGGATCAGGCTGAAACTAGCTCTCTGACATCTCCTGAGGGGTCCCGGAGTGCGAGAAGGCACTCTGCAAAGTTGCTGTCATACAGTCTGTGGAATGCAAAGGCAAGTGTGCAGTAAACCAGATTAAGGGCGACAGTGACCCAGCAATAACATAACCCACGGCCAAAGGTGGAATCATGAGGTCATGTGAGGAATCGGGCTCCCTACTCTCTGATTTCTGGTGCATCACCTGAGAACCACCACTGCCAACTCACTGCAGCTCAGCAGCTCCTGCGTTGAGCATCTTCCCCCTGGTGGTCAGTGCATGTCATAGCCAGAGGGTAAGAGGGACACTTAGCATATTAGCCTTTCATATATATATAAATGTGCCTTCCTAAGAGTACTTTCTAGCATAATCATAGGATGATTATAAGTCTCATAAGAATACATTGAAACTAGTCATCAATCCAGTGTTTTCATAAGGAAAAAAATAGCATTTGAGATGCAAGAGATAATAGAAGTTAAAAGTATGACCTTTGGAATTAGATAATTTTGGGTTTGATTTCTGTTCTTACTCCTTATTTATTGCTGTAATGTAGGACAAGTGTCTTAATCCCTCAAAGCCTTTGTTTCTTCATCTATAAAATGAGAATAAAAATTCCTTCCTTACATGGAGGTTGTGAGGTTAAATGAGATAAATATGCATAACATAGCACAAATAATAGTAGCTATTAAATTTTACACGATCTTTACATGTTGAAATAGCCTTTTCATATGGACTGTAGGTGATTTCATAGGTTGTGCAAATAGCCTAGTAGCCACGACTGTATGAAGCCCATGGAAGCACTATTTGGGTTCCTTTAGAAATTAGGGATATTTTCTTTCAAGTCAGATCTTTCTGTTTCCAAAATGTCACATTTCAGCACTTAAAGCATCTGGGCCCCTTCCAGTGAGTTGTAGCTCACTAGAGCAGCAGTCGCCAGCCGGTAGTCCTTGAGGTTCGAAAGGTTGGCGACTGCGGATTTAAGAAGCAGAGGCTTTTGGTTTTCTTTGTGGATATTCTCTTTGGGGTTCTCAGTCCCCATTGATGCCAGACATGCCCATGTGGCTAGCCTTTCAGAGTCCACTTACCAAGGGGCTACTTTTCACCTTGCTTCTTCCAGATCTGTCCCCAAGACTTGCTCTTCCCATGAACTCCGTCTTGAATGCATTTGCGCTGAAGGTGCCCTACGCTGGGTCAGCAGTTATGTTATTCCTATCATTTTCTCATTTATTTATTATTTCTCAGAGATTTACATTTTGTCTAGAGTCTGAAGTATTTACAAGGCTTTTAATTTAATAATTTTTCTAACAATCCTGGGACTTACCACTCTGGTTCTTGTTGGCTGTCCAGTAAGACTGGGGAAATTCCCAAACTCTGCCACAGATTTATGGTTTCTGGAGTGAGCAGGACCCTCGGCATGGCTGAACCATCCTTCTCTCTGAACCAGCTTGTGTCCTCGTTTTCTGAAGTGTCTCCTCAAACCCTCCCCATACAAGCTCTTCCCCAGACTTCGAGATAAGAAATTGAGTTCGAGGTGTGAGATTATTCAATTTTCCTTCAGCACCTCCTCCCCGCCCCCTTGTCGATACCTCTCCTTTCATGCTTCCTTCCTGCCCTATTCCTTCCATGGATGTTCCCTTCCCCTTGCTCATGGGGCCATTCATTTCCCCTTTCTCCCAGACTTGGCATAGTCAGATACCCTTTTCTCACAGCCTCAGTCCTTTTCATGCTGCCCCGTTCCCCTAACATTCTGTAAATAAGCGTGAGTTCCATTTGAAGAAAATGTCCTGATGTGGTTTTCTCTTCAGCTACTCACCAGAGGTCCTGAAAGCATTGTATGTACTGGCTTTCTCTTTCTATTTCCTAGACATGTCCCGATTCACTACTCCCACTTCTGCAGCAGTTGTTTGAGAGACAAGTATGTGCCAGGCACTGTGCTGGGTGCTGGGATAGGGCGTGAGGGTCGGGGTGGGGGGAGTGGGGGAAGGACAGATAAAAATCCCTACTCTTACGAAGCTTATATTCTAGTAGAGGAGACAGATAATAAAGAGAGATTCATGAAATATGTGTATTTTGTATGAGTGATGATAAGTGCTATAGAGTGAAATAAGGCAGGGAAAGGGAAAATGGAGTGGTATGGGATGAGAGGGTGGTTGGCAACTTTGAATAGGATGGCTAGAGAAGGCCTCCTTGAGAAGGGTATATGTGAGTCAAGACCAGAAGGAAATGATAAGAGAGCTGTAGGTGTATCTTGGAGAAGAGCATTGCAGGTAGAGGAATTGGCAAATTCAAAGGCTCTGGGGCTGGGGTGTACCTGGGGTATGGAGCCAGCAAGGAAGTCACTATAACCACAGGAGAAAGTGAACACTACTTTGGAAGTACCGTATTTTCCGGCGTATAAGATGATTTTTTAACCCAGGAAAATCTTCTCAAAAGTCAGGTGTCGTCTTATAGGGCGGGTGCTGAAACTTCCGAGCTGGACTAGAAAATCTGCAGTCGCCACATACGGTGGGGGGAGCTCAAAGACGGCCGCACTCCATTCATTTCAAATCAAATCTGATGTTTTTTTTTTAATTTTTATTTGGTGTGCGTTGGAAGAGGGGTAGTCTTATATGGCGAGTATATCCCAAACTCTATATTTTAACTGGAAAAGTTGTGGGTCGTCTTATACACCGGAAAATAAGGTAGGTGTGGTTTCAGGGGTAATTAGTAAGGGTGGAACAGGTTATGTAGGATCCTGGAGGCCATTGTAAGACAAGGGCCTTTAGTCAGAGTGAGATGGGGAGGTTTGGGAAGGTTTTTCTCTGGAATGACATGAGCACTCTTCTGTTTTAACAAGATCGCTGGTGCTAATGACAGTGGAAGCAGGGAGGTGAGTTAGGAGGCTGCTGAAATGATCCAGGTGAGGGACAGTGGTGGCCTAGAGCTGAGTGGTAGCAGTAGATGGGTGAGCCTAGGATTCTGGATATATTTTGAAGACATAGCAGATAGGACTTACTGGAAGATTGGATGGAAGAGGAGAGTAGAATCAAGAAGACTCCAGGGTTTGGGTTTGAACAGCTGGCAAGATGGAACTGACCTTAACTGCGGTGGAGAATTCTGCAAAAGAGCTGGTTTGGGGGGAAAGAGGAGCCACTCAGTTTGGGCCACTGTGTAGTCAGAGGTGCTTCTGCACTTGCCAGTGTTGATGCTGAGTTCGTATTTGGTTCTCGGAGTCTAGTTCAGGGGAGAGGTCTGGGCTGGAGACACATCGGGGTGTGGGTGCACTTAAAGCCTGAGACTGAATGGGATCCTCCAGGAGGGAAGCGTAGACATCCAAGGACTGAGCCCAACGGTTTTCCAACTTTTACAAGTTGGGAGATGAGATGGAACCAGCAAGAGAGATTGCAAAGGAGTGACCAGTGTGAGAGGGAAACGGAGAGTGCAGGTCCTGTAGGCAGCTGGAGAGTCCATTCTGTTCCCTCTCTTTAGGTAGCTCTGGCTGAGGTCTTCAAAGTCCGTCTCTGTTCAACATGATTCCACTTGTGTTCTTGGTGACACTTGACGTTTTTCAACTTTGTCTTTCCCTCAGAATGATCTTGTCCCTCGACCTTATCCACCCTGCCTTGGCTCCCTGTGTCTCTGTGCCTCTTGCTCAGACTTCTTGTCAGGCTTTTCTTCTCTGTTTGCCCCTCAGCAGCACTTGCTGGGGTTCTGTGACTTCACCCGTTTTGCTCTGTGTCTTTGTCTCCTGTGGATTATCATCTACTCGCCTAGCTCCAGGGACCATCAACCCACTGAGGATTCTCAAATCCAGATCTTCACCTGTAGTCCGGATGCATCTTTCCACCACCTCCTGGATGTATCAGAGGCTCCTCAAACTCAGCACGCCCTCAGTGGAATTATTTGCCCCCCGGCCCAAGTTCGCTTCTCCTCCATCACCCCACCAGCTGCCCAAGGTTGCAATGTTGTGGACATCCTCTATTTCAGAGCTCAGCGACTTTTTCTTAAAGGGCAGACAATAGTCATTTAAGACCTTGCTGGCCCTCTGGCCTCTACTCAGCTCTGCCCTCGTTGCCATGGACGATAGCATGGTTGCATCCCAACAAAACTTTAGTTATGAATGCTGACATTTGAATTTCAGGTAATTTTCGTGTGTCACAAAATATTCATGTTCTTTTTCAGCCATTTAAAAATATGAAACCCGCCCTAACTGGTTTGGCTCAGTGGCTAGAGCGTCGGCCTACGGACTTAAGGGTCCCGAGTTCTATTCCAGTCAAGGGCATGTACCTTGGTTGCGGGCACATCCCAGTGGGGGGTGTGCAGGAGGCGGTTGATGGATGTTTCTCATCGATGTTTCTAGTTCTCTATCTCTCTCCCTTCCTCTCTGTAAAAAATCAATAAAATATATTTTTAAAAAATAAAAATATAAATATAAAACCCATTCTTCACCTTTGGCTGAACAAAAAGTAGATGGCAGGCTGGTGATAGCCTGTGGGCAGTAGTTTGCCCACCCCTGTTCCCTTTCACCCCCATATCCAATTATTTCTCATTCTACCTTCTAAAGATCACTGCCTTAATTAAGGCGCAAGAAGTGCTGTTTGTCTTTGAGGTTGTTTATTTTTTTTAATTTAAAATTTACTGTCTTTATTTTTTTACATGACTTACTGCAATATCTTCTCCACTCATCTCCCTATCTCTGGCCCTTTTTTGTTCCGCCTTTCATTCTTTTGCCAATATGTTGTGTTTTGTTTTTAAACACAAAGATAACATCTCCCCAGGACAGACTTCTTAATTGCTGGTTAGTCCAGTCTCTTTTATCTTCCTTTCAAGAAACCTCCATTTTAACCACACCAAGCCACTTTATAAAAGAAGACTTTTTCACTGATTTTTAGAGAGAGGGGAGGAGAGAAGGAGAGAGAAACATTGATGTGAGAGCAACATTGATCAGCTGCCTCGAGCACACCCCCACCTGGGGACCAAGCTCACCACAGCCCTGGCATGTGCCCTGACTGGGAATGGAACCAGCAACCTCTCAGTGCACAGGATGATGCCCAAACAACTGAGCCACACTGGCCAGGGCACCAAACCACTTTTTATTCCCCAAACACATCATGTTCTTCCAACGTGTCTCCACCTTTACACATGCTACTCTATATTCTGGAATGACCATCTTCCCTTCTCTATAAAACCAACTCCTATTCAGCCATTAAGACCCAACTTAGATATCCCATCTATAGCTCTCCCAGGAAGAGTGAGGCGCTTTCTTCTCTGTGGCCCCACACCACCTTGTCTGTACCTCTGTGGCAGCACTGGACACCTTGCATTGTAGCCATTAGTGTGTATGTGTGTGTGTTAGTGTGTGTGTGTGTGTGTGTGTGTGTGTGTGAGACACGCATTATGGCATATCCCTCCTCCTGTAGCCTCCTCCTCCTGTAATATTGAACACATAACGATGCTGGAATTTCCATGGAATGGGTTTCCCCATAGTCCCCTGGTGAAAATAGCCCACCGCTAACTGGTTGTGTAATCTTAGACAATTCCCTTCCCTGGCCCATTTCTAACTCCAGGGATTAGGCTATAGAACTTCGCAGGGCCCTTCCCCCCAGTATTCTGTGATGTACGCACTCTCTCATTTCGCCAGGCTTCTCTCAGATGCAGTTTTATTGTCTGTGTCGGGTGGTCTGGGAATGACATCATCACAAAGACCTCTTTCTTCCCTCCACTAATGAAGGCACCTCTGCGTCGGAGGAGGAGATGGAAACCAGGATACGTGGGCCCTGGCCCAAGGACACCTCCATATTAGGTGTCGGTCTCCTTGTCTTGTGGAATATCTCTATTTGGTTACCAAGTGCAGTTCGTAATTGTGTTTTAGCCATTAGCACAGGAGCAGGGTTGGGATCCTCATGGAAACGTTTGTGAGCATCAAAACTCTCCACGCACTGTCAAGGAATAAATGAATATGTTTGGGGGAAACTCTAATACGTTTGGGGAAAACTCTACAATCATTTCAAAACCAGAAGACTTTAAAAAATGAAATTAAAATAAAATACTTCAAAAAAAAGGTTGTAACCCTCCTGTTATGGTTTCCGTTTGTTCTGTAGCCTGAAGGCAGGAAGAAAGCCAAGTGATTTCTCTGCCTGAGGCCCGGGCCCCTGGACAGGGAGGCTCCCTGGCCCTCATCCTCCCTTCATTTCCCCTGTAGGCTCCAGGGGGACAGGCGCGTGTGGGCTGCTCACATTGGAACCCCGAGTGCCTAGCACAGCTCCTGGTGCCCTCAAAATGCTTCTTAACTAACCGCCTGCATCATCAATGGCCATTTTATTCTGACTGAGGGAGTGCCCAGGTTACTCCCAATTGTGTTCTAACCTCGGATGATGTTTCTAGTCCCCTGATTCCATCAGGGCTTAACTGCCTAGGGGGTGGGGATAGGGGTGGAGTCCAGGTGTTTGTGTCTTTTATAAAACTGCCTCCTCCCTAGCCCTGGAATCACTTTATTCTTTGTGAAAAGACATTATCACTTAGCCCTGTTGTTTGACAAACAGTCGCTCCCTTTCCCTCCCCCCTGCCTCCACCAAGACCAGAGGTTCGGGTCCTGGAATCTGATTGTACAGGGGCAGCCCTGAGCCTGCAGGAAGCCCACTGGTCCAGGGTGGTGAGGAGACGGAGGGGGGCGAGGCCGGTGGTCTCTGTTTCCATCCAGGAAAGCTTGCTTTGCAGAAATGGTGCGGCACGTATTCATGTTCCCGTGCTTAAATGAAGGGCCGAGGTGAGATCACCTCTTTGCAAGGTTTGGCAGACGAGGGAAAGGTGCCGACTGAAGCCCACCTCAGCTTCAGTTCCTCCCTATCTGCAAAGTTATGGGAATCTGAAAGTCGGAGCCAGGCCTCTGTCATTGCTCCTCAGCAGGAGGGCTCCGCTTCTGAACTCTCCCCACTTCACGAAAAAGAACCCACGGAAAAGACCGGACAGAACAGAATGGCTGGCTGCCGCGCCTTCGCTGAGCTCTGCCTCTGCTCGCTCTGCTCACTGCGGCTGCTTCAGTTTTATTCAGGCCACAGATATTTGCATGGCGGGCGTGGGTCACTACAGGACATCTGAAATCCGGTTCTATGAGCCTCAGCGAAGTGAAAGTTCTATTTGCTTGCAACGAGCAAGCCAGCACACCAGCTGCCAAGGCCTCAGAGAAGCCAAGCTTTGTGACTAGGTCACTGTCTTCCCTTCAGACCAGCGTGGAAGAAGCAGTGAACTCAGAAGTGTTCCAAGCGACTGCGCACTCCCCTGGGGAGAGAAGAATGAACCAAATCACTTAGCATCTCTTTTTATTTTTAATGAAACATTTTTTTCTTCCCATTATAAAATTAGCCTATGCGTATGGGATTTATGGGAAAATTGGAAGGGAAAATCTTGCAAAGTACCAACTCCCAAAGGCAGTCGCTACTAGAATTTTGAATTCTTTCTACTCTTTGTCTTCTTTGCAGCTTTTTTCTTTTTTATAATTGTGAGTTTGCCATGCATATTAGATAAGTATTCTGTATCACTTTTCATCTATTATTATAAGGTAACTATTTCTTATGTGACTGTAAGTCTTATCAAATATGCTTTTAAAAGATGCATAATATTCCATCGAGTGAATGGGCTATTGTTTACTTCACCATTTCTTTTGGTCATTTTTTTTTTTCTTAGCTACAATGCTGCCTAAATTGTTTTTTGTTTGTTTGTTTGTTTTTAATTCAGAATGGTTTCCTTGCATGGAGCCCCAGAATTGCAATGACAGGGTCAAAGGCCGACAGTTGGCTTGCTTACTGTCAATAGTTTGTTAATTGGTAATTAGGGAAAAATAACTGTTGGGTCTGGGTGGGTTTCCTGGTAGATTGTTTGAAAGTAAGACCAACATTGTTAGGCTCAAAGTTTCTGTTTGCTCCTGGCTGGCAGGACCAAGTCACCCATGGGGTGGGGTGGGGTAGGGTGGGAGGCAAGGCCTCAGAGGGGTGCAGGTTTCCGCTTTGGCCAGTAACATGCTTAAAGTCAGCTCTAGTGCAGGCAGGCCCTTATTTCAGAACATTATCTTACGGCCATCCTTCCATCGACAGAAAGCTTCATGTCTCACACGCAGTGCCTGCTCTTCCTTAGAACAGGGCCCAAGGTGTGGCTGCCATGGCAATAGTCATCCTCGGAGCTCCCCTGAGAGCCACAGCCACCACCACCTGTGCCGCTGGGGTGGGACTCAGGGGAGGTTTGCTCAGGAAGCCCCTCCTTCCGTTGACCACGGTCTCCCACCTCCCAATTTCCGAATTCTTGGACTTGCCCCACAGCTTGGTAACCACCAACAGTGGGCTAAGTGCTACATCGGACAAATTTAGGTTCAGAGGGTTGGAGGGACCCTTAGACAATGTTCTCGAAGCCAAAGGAAGAACCCCTGGGCTGACAGAAAGGGCAGGATTAGGGAGCCTTCTGAGTCTCCGGTTGGATTTTAACCGAGTGGGCTGGGCTGATGCCTCAGGGCTCAGTTTCCTCTACCTGCATTCGCAGTGAATAGGCAGGTGTCTTATTTCATCTCCTAAGAATGGATCTGAGCCAGTTGGAGCCTGTAATCATCCCCCATCCCCTCAGGGAGTATTTCTGGGGAGTCACCCATGCAGGCTGACGCCCTCCCGGGAAGTGATGTGTTCAGGGCATTCGTTTCATCTTTGAATCATACACATTCCCTTCACTCACTCCTTTATCTCTTCTAACATCTAGAGGCACCACCCCTGGGTTCCGCTGTGAGAAACACAGCCTGACCCTGAGGGTGTTCTGCATGAAAACGCCGCAGGTCTCCTGGGTGAGGATGGTGCTGGATGACAGAGGGGCGGGGCTGGCGGCCTGTTCTGCTCCCTCAGTGACATAAACCCAGGTGGCAGGACTCCCAGGGACACCAAGGGGCAGGCTGTGCACTTGTTTCTTTCCGAGGCGCAGTCATCGGTTGAGTAACCAATCTGCCATTGGCAGTATTACACTGACTTCTCAATTCAAAAAAAATTGTTTCTAAAGCAGCTTTTGTGGGGCAGGCTGGGAACCCCTGTTTTGTGTGTGGGAGGGGTGGTGGTGGGGGGATGAGTCTGGAAGAGGATCTGTAACCCCAATCATCAGCTTAGGGGCAGGGCACCCAGGGTCGGTGGAAGTGGGCATTGAGGTGGCAGGGTGCAGGGACTCTGGGCATCTGCTGGGTGCCTGAGTCCTGAACTAGGGAGGCTCCTCCGAGGCCAGGGTGGGGTCTCAGATTCAGAACCCTGGGGACAAAGGCTGGCAGCACTTAGCAGGCATGTCAGGATCCTAGCTGAGCAGGTGCGGAGCAGGGGCAGGCCACCGTGTTGGGGTGGACTCAGGATTCACCGTCCACACAGAATGGACGCCAACACTCGCATGGGAGCCCTCCCCCCACCTGCCCTCCAGGCTTGGAAATAAACTTTCCTCTTGGCGGGGAGGGTTTTCCCTGTTTACCAAAAGGCTGAGTTCTGCCTGCTCCGAGCCTGCTGTGGCAGACCTGCAGGGGGCAGGTAGTTAGTCACTGCAGCCGGGAGAAGGGCAGCAGGAACTGGCTGTTTTGATGCTGTTTGCAGAACACGGAGGGAGGGTAACACAATCCCACTGAAAGCACCTCAGGACACAGGCCGCTTGCAAGGAGTAGCAACTGGCTCTTGGCTGAGGGTTGCGAGGCCTCTCTGGGGGGCTCAGTAGCTCCTCCAGCACCTCACAGACCTGGAGAACAGAAGGACCCCTTTCCCTGCCTTTCCTCCGTGCCTGTCATTATGGTGAATTGCAAGGCTCTCGTGATGACTGTGGAGAGGCAGATTGATTTGTTCCTTCTGATTGTCGCTTTGCTGAACTCAGCCCCGGCGATGGGTGCCCAGATTTCACACCTTATAATGGCTCTGCCAGGGCTGGATGTTAGCACAATTGGGACTTGACACTTCAATAAATCAGAGACATCCCGCCGTGGAGATCAAAGTTCGGAATTGTTTGAATTGATGTTAGAGCAGGTGGGAAACCGGAGTCCAGGGCCATGAATCAGATGGATAGTAATTGTCTTCAGTTTGTAGGGCCTGAAATGCCAGCTTTTCAAATGATATGACATCAATTTAAGTAATTTGGGCTCCCAGCTCCCTAGCTCTTTCAGTATTACTGACTCTGGGAAGTGTGGCTCATGGTCTAGCTTATGCTCCTGGTGGGGGAAAAGCCAACACAACCTTGCTTGTATCTCTGGTGTCCGACGGTTGTGTTTGTGCAGGATTGGCATCGATGGGTGGTCGGCTTTCATGGGAGTGTGGATGACAATTTCCTGTCCTACCTGGATGTGCTGGTGAGTCCCCAAGCCACACTCCAGCCAGGACCTCTCTCCTGAGCTTCAGACTCATTAGCATGTGTGTCCTGGCGCTGTCTGTCCCTCACACACAGAGCTGAGCACAGGGCACTAGGCTTCTGACAAGGTGGGGGCGCGCTCTGCTTTCTCGCGGCTGCTCACACCCAGAGAAAAGATCTGATCCATAGGGAGGAGTGTATACTTTTCAAAAATATATTGTAACTTTATTGAGATACAGTTCACTCATTTAAACAGGATCATTTGATGATTTTTTTTAAAGTATATTCCCAGTCATGCAACGATTAGCCAATTTTAGAACATTTTTATCACCCCGAAAAGAAACTCTGTACCCTTAAGCAGTCATTGCACCTTCTGTCCCATTCTCTGACCCCCAAGTAACCACTGATCTATATTCTATTTCTTTTTAAAAAATATCTTTTTATTGATTTCAGAGAGGAAGAGAGAGGGAGAGAGAGATAGAAACATCAATGATGAGAGAGAATCATTGATCAGCTGCCTCCTGCACACCCCCTATTGGGAAGCGAGCCTGCAACCCCGGGCATGTGCCCTTGGCCGGCATCGAACCCAGGACCCTCAGTCCATAGGCCAACACTCTATCCACTGAGCCAAACCAGACAGGGTTCTATTCGATTTCTATAGATTTGCCTATTCTGGACATTGCATGTAAATGGAGTCTTATGTAAAGGGCTTCTTTCACTTAGCTTAGTATTTTTAAAGTTTCATCCATGCTGTAGCATGTATCAGTACTTCACTTCTTTTTATGATGGAAAAATATTCCATTATATGAGCATACCACATTTGGTTTATCCATTCATCAGTTGATGGACATTTGGATTGTCTGTACCTTTGGGCTATTAAGAATAAAAATGTGGCTATTAAGAATTTTCATGTATATGTTTTCATGTGAGCATATGTGTTCACTTCTCTTGGGTAGATACCTAGGGGTGGCATTGCCAAGTCACATGGTAGCTCTAGGTTTGACGTTTCGAAGAGCTGTCAGGCTGTGTTCCACCGTGGCCGCACCATCTCGCATTCCCACCAGCAGTGTCTGAGGGCTCCACCGTCTCCACATCCTCAGCGGCACTGGCTGTTCTCTTTTTGACTGAAACCATCCTGCTGAGTGTGAAGTGTAGTTCTCATTTGCGACTCCCTGATGGCTAATGATATGGAGCATCTTTTTGTGTGTTTTTTGGCCATTTGTAGATCTTCTTGGCGTTGGTTTTTCAAACCCATAGAGTTCAGGGCACATCTCCTCAGTTCTGAGCATGGGTAGAACCCTGGCTGCTAATCCAGAGAGGTGTGCGCAGAGCAAGTCTCATCCTCCCGTCTTTTTAACATTGGCGGGGAGCACGGGAGACAAGCTGCATCTTGTGTTAGATGCATTTTGTTCTGAGCAATGACTGTGTTCCTGAAATATTTCCTGTTAAGCAAATCATCATAAGCTTATTATGCAATGGGCTTTCATTATTAAATTGGAAATTGTTTGGCTGGAATACAATTTTAGCCCCAAATTGTTAAAAAAAAAAAATTATACCAGGAAAATAGTAATGATTTAAAACTATTACATTTAAGTGAATGTGGTAATTCTTAGTGATATGATATGACTTTTTAAATAACATTAGTAACACCAATGATAGTAATGACATCAGAGACGAGCCCTTGGACTGGGCTGTTATGGCAGGCAATGCGTAGCTTTGAATATGTTAAGCCATTTAATCTTCCTAACTACCCCATGAAGTAGGTATGATGAGCATCTTTGCCCCTTTCCAGGTAAAGTAGAGGGCAGAGAGGCAGGTAACGTGCCCAAGGTCAAGGATAATATACTAGTTAAGTAACACTAGCTGCTATAACAGATAAGCCCCCAATTCTCAGATGCTTAACACAATAAAACGTTTATCTCTTGCGTATAGCAGGACCCAGTGGCATCTCTTGATTGGATTGCCTTCCACCTGGTCATTCAGGGCTCTAGGCTCCTTTCATCTTATGGCTCTGCCTTCCTCTAGGTTCTCTGAGTCCTCGCCAATCAGCCGGTGGGTGACAAAGAGAACAAAACTGCGGTGGGAGGGTTTTATGGGCCAGGCATAGACATGATAGATATCACTTCTGCCCACTCACCACTGCAGAACCCAGTTATGTGGCCCCACCTACGTGCAAGAGAGGCCAAGAAACATAGTTCAGTTCTCTGCCCAGAGGGAAAAGAATGAGATTTTGCAAATACATCTGTCGTTCTGCCATTACTCGCAAGTGGAAGACGTGGGATTTGAACCTAGGCAGTCTGGCTCCAGAGATTTGCTCCTAACTAGCACATTCTACCACCTCACTGTGAACAGTGACTCAAAGTCTGAGAAAAATGTGGGGAGTTGCACAGGTTTTTGTTCAGTTTTCTTCCCACATGTAACCGGTGGCTTGAATGCTGTGCCTGGGAATTTGGTCGAAGTCACTGATTTCAGAAAAGAGCAGCCGTGAGAACTAATACTGAGTGTTCACTGTGTGCCCGACCCTGTTCTAAGCTTTTTACATGTTCTCTTTCTTTTGATTTTCACAGTAAACCCATGAAAGAGGGAATTTTTGTTATTCTCATTTTCCAGATGAGGATGCTGAGGCAGAGAGCTTGGTTATGTGTCCCTGGGCCTGGAGCACCTCGTGTGAAGCCAGT
This sequence comes from Murina feae, assembly GCA_004026665.1. NCBI lineage: Eukaryota > Metazoa > Chordata > Mammalia > Chiroptera > Vespertilionidae > Murina > Murina feae. The sequence continues at coordinate 14,569 of PVJC01007642.1, read as the reverse complement.
GTGCTGGGTGGGGACGGAAGGAAAGAAGAGGTAGGGAAGCCACCCAACATACAATTCGCAGCTGAGCTAGAAACTTGTTTGGAGTCAAACAAATGAATCCCGGAAGTCATTTATGAGACAATCGGGAAAATATAAACACTCGCCAGAGATTTCGATGACATTCAGGAGTCACTGTTAACTCGTAGGCTGCGAGAAGGGCAGTGTGGTGATATTAACAAGGAAGAACGCTTTATCTGTTCTAAATGTATACCGCAGTGTTCATGGGTGACATGACGGCATGTCTAGGGCTGGCGTCGAGTGTCGCAGTACAGTGGCTGAGGTGTCGAAGGGCACAAGTGGCCACGAGTTGCTGATTGCTATAGAATGATGGTGGGCACATGGAGGATTGTTGGGGTACTAGCTTCTCCATTTGGGGCATATTTGAAACTTTCTGTAATTATAATAAAAGAGAAGACTTGAATGATTTAGACTTCAATGACTAGTCTGTCTGTAGCTGCCCAGATAGTACGCAAAGTGATGTGAGTGGACTCCGAGCACGGACGCGTTTGCTGAACAGCGGAGCAGCCTGGGATAAAGTTTTGTGAAGCAGGTCTTGGGGGACTCTGTTTGGAGCCATTAGCCAGTTTTTGAATTCGGATTCTGAGCTGTCCCTGAAGGCAGCATTGAGAAGAACTGAGCTCCTAAAGATGAGCCTGGGGCTTCCAAAAGGCAGCAGCACAGGCCTCCTGAGGGAGACACAGGCCAAAGTCTGGCCTTTGCCCCGGCCAAATGGCCTCAGCTCAGACTAGTTGTGCAATCTGTGATGAATATCATGCTGAAAGGTACAGCACGGCCCCAGGCCCCAGCTGCACTTTAATTAAACAGTGAAAATCCATCAAAGACTTGGCCTTCTCAGCGGGCCAGTTCTCCTGAGTCCCAGGTGAAGCCGGCTCTGGGCTGGCCAGGGGCCAGCAGGAAGGTGGGCTGCAGGCCCTCGCGAGTCCCTGCCTAAAATCAACAGCCAGCGCTCAGCAGCCCAGCTTCTGACCCGATGCAAATTAAGCGTGGCATTTGGAGATGGTATTAAATGTCCTAAATCAATATTCTAGAGACAGGACCAGAACAATTAAAAACCCTGGTTATTTCCTCCCCAGATTATTGGAGTATATATGAGTCTAAGTTTTTAAATTTACTTTTAAAACTCAGCAGATTGAGAAAGATGAGGTCTGCTTGAGGATGCTCTAAGCACAGTTTATTCCATCCTCAGCATCTTTTCCCGTTTTTACACATATCCAACATATGTCAAGCATCTAGGGCTTTCATATATGATGTCACATTTAATCCCTACAAGTAACCCTAGGAGGTTATCATCCCCATTTCACACATGAGGAAACCGAGGCTCAGAGAGATGAAGTGACTTGCCCAAGGTCTTTCAGCTACTAAGTAGCACAGGGATTTGAATCAGTTTATAAATACTAAAGTTCAATGCTTTGCCTGCTGTAACCCAGTTGACTTTTCTGAATAGTGTTTATTTTCCATTCATCAGTAATAATTAACAATGATAAATAAACAGAACAGTAGTAACTGTTTAATAATTTACCTTTTCCCTAGCCTTAAAAGGAATTGGCAGTTTTGCTAATCTGTCTCTTTGTTCAATAAACATTTATTTAGAGGAAGCCTGGTGGAGGGCAGTTTCTGGATTCTGGAGCCCACCAGACTGCCTGGTCCCACCACACACTTGCTGTGTGGCTTGGGACAAGTTCTTCAGTCTCTCTGAGCCCCTGTTTCCTTATATGCAAAATGGGATGCTACTAAGACCACCTCAGAGGGTTGTCACGGAGATGAAAGGAATTCATACTGGCAAAGTGCTTAAAGGAGGACCTGGTCCTCAGTGGGCATTCTATAAATAGGACTTCAGTATTTAGAAACTGATTCCAATCCCTGCGCCACTTAGTAGCCGAGAGACCTGAGCAAGTCACTTCACCTCTCTGAGCATCCGTTTCCTCATCTGTAAAATGGGGGTGACGACCTCCTGGAGTTACTTGTAGGGATTAAATGTGACACTGCTGAGGTTCTGGAGGAAGAACTGTGTCTTGCTGTCCTACCTCTTATGTTTAGTCAACTGATAGCGTCACCTCTATTTTAGTTAAACTAGCTAAAGATGTTTATGTTTATGTAAAAATTTTAAAGAGGCCAGAAATATAAATTGAAAAGTAAGGGCCTGTTTTCACTTTCGTATTCTCGGGCTACAGAGATAATAGTGTAGTCTATGATAATAGCAATGATAACAGTAATAATAGAATGCATAATATTATAATAGCATAGTATCACAAACGTTCTATTTTACAAGTATATGTACTTGTGTGTTTTTGTACAACTGGAGTACTGTTGTCAAGACTGTTCAGCAGTTTGTGTTTTTCCACATACCTATTCATCTTGAGTATCTTTCATATGGATTTATCTCATTTTTTAATACAACCTTATGCCCTACCAGTTCCCTGTCAACAAACATTTCAGTGTTTGGTAGTGTTTTGCTATTCAAGATAATACTGCACTAAGCATGCTTGCAAACAAATAAAACACTTCCATACCTCTTTATCTGTACAACAAATTCTTAGAGGTGGAATTTCTGAGTCAAAAGTTAAATTTGAATTTTGTTGGATATCACCAAATTTCTCTCCAAAAAGGAATTGTGAGGGAAGAAAACTGCCTACCCACACTTTACTCTCATTTCTTGCTAAGAATTCGGTCTTGAGAAGAGAGGGTGGAAACTAAAAGTTACCCCAATCTCTCATTCTATTGGAAATGCTTTTCCTTAGCCACAATTTTTAGGCATCGAATTTTCGGGCCTCTGGTACAGACAGAATATTCTGGATTTCAAGGCAAAAACCCTGTGTATTCTTAACTGTCTGCCCACTCCCAGGCCCCGGTTCTCTGAAGGAAGAACTCTTGTTTTCTCCCTTCAACTTTCAGGGGAAACATTTAGAGATCCCACACTTTTCTGGAATGGACGCTCTTTGCTGCAGAGGCCTGACTTCTCGCTGGTGGAGAAGGTCACAGGAGAGGATCCCCAAGCAGATGTCTGAGGCAGCCTGGCTGAGTGATCCACCAGCCCAGCACAGGCCTCTCCCACTCCCTGAATTCCTCCAGGCTCGGAAACAGCTGGGTCCTGGCGGTGTCTGTCCTTCTGTCTCCTGGCCCTTTGACAGGGAGAGATGGGACTTGGTAACAGACTGACTTCCTTTTAGGGATGACTGCTTCACCAACCCCCAGCCAACCAGGAGCAGAAAGCCCAGTGACGAAGATGATAAATTGTGTCCAGGACTGGGGGGGTGGGGGAGGGGGGGATATGGAATGACTCATGAACCCCTATATCCTCTGGTTACATTCCAAGAGCTGCCTTCCTTGGGACTTAAGTCATCTCTAAGAGCAATACCCTGCTGGGCTGCGCTACAGAGGAAGGCCGGCTGATGTTTGCTGGCCTGGCTGGAAACGAATCCTGGAATTTTCTTTTGGCCAAATCTTTCAAAGAGGTTGGTGACCCTGGCTGCCCCTGGGAACAAGACAGTACATTTCTGCTCTCAGGGGGCATGAGGTCTGGCCTCTTGGGACCCCTGTGATCCTATGCCTAGCCATGCCCTAGAGAGAAACAGACCTAATAGCCCGGTGACCCTGGGCAAGTCACATCATTTTTCTGCACCTCAGTTTTCCCCTCTGCAAAATGGGGATGAAGAAAATTTATTGCCAGTCTCTAGGATTGTTAATAATTAGAGTTAATTCATGTCAAGTGCTTAGCATGGAACCTGGCACACAGAAAGCACTTCATATTACTTGTTGTTACAACTGTTACTTCTACCATTCCTCTCAACCCATTTTGCAAATAAAAAATTTGGAAGTGTCTGGCTGTGGCTCTCGCCCTTGCCCATGATTTGTCATGATGCTAGCGAGCATTTCTATGCAGTTTACTGTGTTCCAGGGTTTTATGTATGTTGACTCATTTAATCCTGCCAAATCCTTCAGCAGCTATGTGATAAGGTCTATGGTTACCCCCATTTTATGCACGAATAAACTGAGGCACAGAGAGGTTGAGCAACTAGCCCACAGTAAATGGTAGAACCAGGATTCAAACCCAGATTCTCAGCTCTAGAATCTATTTCCCCAACCACTATGCAATCCTACCTCTCAGTATGTGTTTCTACATTTCCACAGGAAAGTTTTCCTCTTTTTGCTTGAGTTAAAATAAATAAAAGATGTGGCTTTTTTTGTGATACCAAAATAGGTTTATTAAAAAATTGGAAAATAAAGAGGAAGATAAAAATTTTATCTAGATCGGTGGTCTAGATGAAGGGCCAGTTCTTTTTTTTTATTTCTAATCCTTTGTGGACTGTGTGTCCTATTGTGTGTGACTACTACACAGCTCCTGTAACCTGTACCTCTCCACTCAAATTTATTACACTCAAGCTGGACTATGCCCTGTTCAACTACACAATTCCATGGACATGTACTTGGATGTCACAGCAATATCAAATTGCTACAAGTGTCTAAATGCATACTATCCAATTATTTTGATAGGAAACACAGTTCACACATGGGGGATGGCTGTAAATCATAGTGAGTAGCACTGGCCGAGACAAACACTGTTTATATTTTAACATATTTATTTCCAGTATTTTCCTGTTTTTATTTTTAGTCTGTATGCACATTTCTTTTTTCTCAATATACTTTCCATTACAATGTTACTATAAACAATTCTTGAATGTAATCTTTAATGACTATAATATAATAATAATATGCCATCTGGAAGATGTACCATAGATTACCAACCTATTCCCTCTGTCATGGAGTTTGGTATGTTTCCAGTTTTTTGCTCTGACAAAAATACTGTGGTAAACAGTTTTAGTATCACTAGTTTTCCATATTTAATATTATTTCCATAGGGTAGATTGCCTAGAATAAAATTACTGGGTTAAACAATATGAAGCCTTTTAAATTTCTTGGCAGATATTACCACATTTCTAAAAGGGATGGACCAATATATGCTCCCAGCAGTAGTCTGAAAGTTCCTGTTTAACTGCATCTTCTTCTACATTCATTATTATAATTTAATTAATGGAAACAGCCTTAATTGTTTTTGATTTATTTGATTATGGGGAGGTTGAACATTTTCCATGCATGTAGCCACATTTACATTTTCTCTTTTGCTTTATACTCCGTTGGACACTAGAATAAAATTATCTTACTTTGAACAGATGTCAAACTACTTTAGATTGAAAGCCAAGTAAATCCATACATGCAGTCTGCATATTGATGTGTGGCATCTCCATTGTCTAGGTCCTTCCCCTTTTCTTTACTGCCGCACTAAGGAATGCTTTTATGTGACCTTGATGGTCCTCAGCTTTAGAAATACCCACCTAAACTTGTACTAAATACTGTGCAGCAATAATGTATGTAGCAAGTGTATGGGACTGTTTTGGTTCAAATGTTTGTGTCCCCTCAAAATTCATATGTTGAGCCCTGACTGGTTTGGCTTGGTGGATAGAGTGTCGGCCTGTGGACTGAAGGGTCCCAGGTTCGATTCCAGTCAAGGGCATGTCCCTTGGTTGCGGGCTCATCCCCAGGAGGAGGTGTGCAGGAGGCAGCGGATCGATGTTTCTCTCTCATCGACGTTTCTAACTCTCTATCCCTCTCCCTTCCTCTCTATAAAAAAATCAATAAAATATATTTAAAAAATTCATATGTTGAAATCTTGCCCCACAACCCCCTGCCCAAGTGATGGTATTAGGAGCCAGGACATCTGGGAGGTGATGTGGGAAGATTATTGACCTTATGAAACAGGCTTCAGAGAGAGAGAGAGAGAGCCCTTGCCCCCTTTCACCATGTGAGGACATAGCAACAGGGTGCTGGCTAGGAACCAGGAAGAGGGTCCCCACCAGACATACAGGTGTTGCCTTGAGCTTCTGGCCTCGGAGCTGTGCGAAATACATCTGTGTTCTTTATAAGCCACTATGGTATTTTATTACAGCAGCCCAAACATTTCGAGACAGAGACGTTTCTCGAGTATTTTTAATTATTTCTTTTTCTTAACCCCCCCCCTTCTCATTGTGTGTATGTGTGTGTGTGTGTACACAATCTGAGCCTATTATGTAAGTGTTATATGCCAGCTTGGATTAATCAATTCTGGAAACTACAGATCCATTGGAATTTATGACGTGTTTTGTTAATTATGGGGAAAGTAGGAAGCATTTTGAAATCTGGATGATCGTAGGAAATTCTAGATGCCTGAGCACAAATATTTACTCTCTTCCTGTGTGCTGCATGCTATGTTAGCAGTGTGGGCAAAGCAAGGACTAAGGGGTGATGAGGGAAGTTTGGGCTGAAGTCTGGCACCAAATGCTGACCTATATTTCCTTTAAAAGGATTTCTTGAGGACTTGCTCGCTCTTTAATAACAGCAGGAAATATTTGTCAATGAGACAATGATTTCTCAGCCCCAAAGTGCGCCCTTTCAAAATCTATGCCAGGGGCGGGGTGTAGTGGTGGGTATGGGACAGTGACTCCCACCTTGATAAGCCTTGGGTCTCCTCTCTGGGTAGGCAGATAGTTTTAAACAATGCAAAAGACCATAATTGGAACATTTAGGCTCATAATTATAGCTTGCTACAGTATGTGGGCACTAAGGGAATTTAGAATGAACATCTATCTAATTTTATATTTGGGAAAGCTATTCATAAGGGTCCACAAAAAAAAAAAAAGCACACTATGTTCAAATTAGTTTGGATGAAGCTGGGTTAAAGGGGCTTCTCTTTCTGATTTTAAAGCTTACTACGCTCTCTGAATTTCCAAAGCAGCGGCAAAGCGAGACGACACAGTGTACACTTTTTCTAACTTCTTTGCCCGTGGGATCTTACTCTTTAAGAGGTTTCCACTAACCTCTTGCAAAGAGTGTTCTGCAGCTCACACTAGACCATGGAAAATGCTGGAGCCAGCCCAGCTTCCATGGCATTGATGCTCACGTGGGGCATGAGTCTTTAGAAGCCGGGGCCATCGTCCTGAGGTTTGGACTCGCAGGAGAAATGGGAATAATGGCCCATAGTTTATATGGGGTGGTGTTGGTTTTGGAAATGCAACAATTTACCACCAGCTCTCCTTTCTGCCAGTGGTAGACCAGTCACCTTGGGGAGCAATGCGACTGGGAAACCATGGCCAAAAGTCAGTCTTAAATGGCTCGGCGCTTCGTAAGTTTATCACTCTTACTAACGTGGGAGACAGTCCAGGAAGGGAAGACCTTTTCCACAGCTGAGGTTAGGAGGGGCAGTCGTGCACAGGGGTGAAGTAGAGTGTAGACACGGGAGTACACCTGCCTGCGTGGGCAGTTAGGCAGCCCATTATAATCCTCAAGTTCCCCAACTACAGACTAAGGACCATAATGTCACCTATAGGGTTGATGTAGGGATTAAAATAGACGCAAAGTGCTCAGTTTCCTATATTGGTAGAGGTCGGTCCTGGCAGGAACAGCGGGCACACTCCACGGAGGAATTGAAGAGAGTATTGAAGGCGCCTTGGCAAAAGTGTGGGAGGGGTTGAAGGAAACCAAGGATGATGAAGCACCCCAGGGCTGACAACAGAAGGGAACAGTTACCACCCTTGGGCCTTAAAGGGCAAGAGGGGAAGGGGTACTGACCAGCAGCTGGGGAGAAAGCTGTCAGTGAAGATGCATTGCCAGCTCATGGCCCAGCAGGGAGGGAGTCAGGAACTCAGCATCCTGTCCTCATCCATTGGCCAAAGCATGGTAGAGTGTGGAGGTGGAGCAGCAGACGGATACCCAGCGCCAATAGCAAGGGCTCAAGACGTGTGAACTAATTTTGATGGGTGCTATGCAGCTAATTCCCATTTTCCCCCTTGGTCACAAGAAATTCTACAGGATTGCTCTTTCTTACTATTGTGTCACTTTCTTATGATGTCAGACAAGGAGTTAATACCTGTCAGACGCACAGAACAGGGCCTGGCACGTAATAAGCTCTCCATAAACGTGAAGCGATGAGCTGGTTCCCTGCCTTGTAACTTCAGAGATGTCTACTGGTACGCTCTGCTTTGTTGCAGATAATACATCTAAGAAGGAGCTGGTTTTCCTCCTGGGCCTGGCCTTCTATCTGAAGGTTTCATACCTTTTTGAGTTTGTGATTCATTCAACTGTCGAGTCTCCTATCGGGGCCTCAATTCCGTCCCAGAAACCCAAATACATTTCCTGATGTTTACGGTAATTTTTTGTAATGTACTTGGCACAGTTTAGAACGTTTCTTTCTGGGTTTTTGTTGTTGTTGTTTTATTTAAATCCATTTCTCTAACCTGTGGTAAGTGCTGCCCATTAAAGCTTTGTGCTGACACACATCATCAGCCCCGCTAGCACTTGTCTCTGCTGCCTCCCTCCCTCCCCGCAGAGGCCAGTGTGGGGCCACTCTAAGTCCTATCTACCTTTCTCCCTTTTGTTTCTCTGTCTCTCTTCCAAGGCTTCATTGTTTAATTCCTACTCGCTCTGCCTTTTCCTTTACCCCTTCATCCCTTCCCCCACCACTTCTATTAATCATAATGGAGGGAGGAATGGGAGAATGAATCCCCTTGCTTCTCCAATTTTGCCATGAGCATCCGAGCCCTTGGCTTTGAGATCACCAGGATGGGGAGCAGTGTCCTGATGCATCTTCTAGTGGGTGAAGGAGCACTACCTAGCCCTCCAGGGGGCTGATTCCCCCGAGAGCTCCCCATGCTGATAAGAGCCCCCTGCCTTCCCAGAGTCAGCTGGCTCTGAGCATTTCAACTGCGTCTGAGGGGTCCTGATGCAGCCAGGATCAGCCAAATACTTGAAGTAAGTGTTTCACATGTATGCAGTGGTGCTGGGGAGAAACTGATGTTTATATAAATACAGCTAATAGACCTGTTTCTTGATATTCAAAATAAGGATTACCAGTGTTTCATGTGAGTTTCTGAACTAAGCAAAATTTTGGAAAAGATAGCAAAGGAGTTAAAATGTGGTTACTCCAATACATCACTTATTTCCACTAAATAGCTCTAATGTCTAGAGTTAGTTTGGTTACTCAGCTGCCCTGGACGTGCTGACTTCAGGTTCCTGTCAGCTGACTGGCTTCGGGGTTGGTGGTGTGGCCTCTAGTTACACCTTCAAACGTGTTGTATGTTTGGCGCGCAAACATGTTCATCCAAACTACCTTTCGGAGAGAGGGAATTATGCCTCTTTTATCCCTCCCCACCAAGTGTCCTGTCATCTTTGCCAGAAGTGAGACCAGTTATGGAAGAAGCAGCTTGTGGAAATCTGAGTTCACTGGTGCTGTATTTCCAGCTGTTCGGGAGCATTAGCCTTTCTTATAAACTTACACCTCAGGCAACTGCCCAGATGGCTCACCATTTAATCTCTCTTTCTCTCTTTCTCTCTCTCTTCTAATTAGTGGATAATACTTAGATAGGAGAATTACCAGGACCTCAGCTAGGGCCTATATGTACTATGTTTATTCATTTGTTCAGCAACACACTGGGCATTGTTCCAGCCTGAATTACCTTTGGATCTTGGGATCGCATGTTACAGCAGGATATTCTTGAGCACAGTATGTGGGGGTAAAGCGATCATGATTTGAGGAGATGAGCCCGTTTGTTGGAGGGATGCTTGTATATAATAGGATTCACTTCTCTGGGGATGTCAAGGAGGGTGTCAGGGCCCCAGGAACAGGTTCAGTTCTATAGGAAATGGAGATTACTCTCAGTCCAGGAAGGCCCAGGAGGGAGAAAGGGGGAACGCCCTTGGTGCTGGAGTCTAATCCAAGAACTTGAAGGTGCCAGCAGTGGGCATTGCTTTTGTATCCTGATTCTTCTGCACTGGGGCCATCCCTTCATGGGCATGGGGTGGCAGCTGGCCAGCGCCTTGTGCCAATAATTAGGTGGGGACTCAAGAGGCTGCTGAGAGTGGAAAGTGCTGGATTTGGCCAGTTTGAGGCAGCGTGGGTGGCCCTGCTGGCTGCCAGCTGTGGAGCTTGAGTCATTAGAGGCCCCTGGCTGGTGTGCATGTGGTATGTGACAGAGCCGAGAGCTTTGGTCCTGGGACCTGACCCTACCCATCCTCATCTTCTTTAGAGTTTTATGAGCTGCTGTCTGAAGTCACTGAGGAAGGCTGTGGAGGGCAGGCAGAAGACCATTGTAATGTAATTGACATGGTTCTCATACGGTCCATAGGGGAACATTAGTGAAAATCACTCATATGTGCCTAGTTTTATGGTTTACAAAGGAAGAAATTTGGGCTGTGTCAACTCCCAGCTGGGTTTCTATGTACAAACCACTTAAACCCTCTTAGCCTCAATTTCCCCATGTATAAGAGAAGGATGATAACAGTCACTGCCTTGCCCACCCAGTGGGTTTTTCACTCGAGAGAGTGAAGGAAGGGCAAAATGGAACACACACGCAAAAGCAGGGCTGGGACAGGTCTGGAGGAAAGGCCAGGAGCACAGTTTTTGACTTGAGTGGCAGGTGAGACGGTAAGGAAAGGTGTTCTGTTTGCCGGGTTGCCTCAAATTGTAATGTGTACCTTTTAGTGGTTATTGGAATTGCTTTGCTGAATTCAGATGGTACTGTAATGGTATTTTCCCTGATTACAAATTTAACACATGCTGATAGGGAAAAAAATAGAAAAAAAATTAAGTATAAAGAAAAACAAGTCTTTTCACTGTTAGCATTTGAATGTTTTCTTCTCATTATGTATATATCTAATATCTGATTAGTTAATTAATTACATTGAAAAGGCTTCGGTCATGCCCTGGCCGGCTTGGCTCAGTGGGTAGAGCGTCGGCCTGCGGACAGAGAGGTCCCAGGTTTGATTGCGGTCAAGGGCATGTACCTTGATTGCGGGCACATCCCCAGTAGGAGGTGTGCAGGAGGCAGCTGATCGATGTTTCTCTCTCATCGATGTTTCTAGCTCTCTGTCCCTCTCCCTTCCTCTCTATAAGAAATCAATAAAATGTATTTAAAAAAAGAAAAAGAAAAGGCTTGGGTCCCTTAATTAAATATGTATTATGCATTTACAGATGGTCCCTGACTTACAGTGATGTGAAAGTGGTACTCATTCAGTAGACGCTGACCCTTGGATTCTGAGGACTGATCCTTCCCGGGCGGTGACATGAGCTGGGACTCTGTGTGGTGCTGGGTATTTGGTCTGAACGTTGGTGCCCTCCCACAGTACATCTGTTGAATTCCTAATGCCCAATGTGATGGTATTTGTAGGTGGGACCTTTGGGAGGTACTGAAGTTATGAAGCAGAACCCTCAGGAAGCCCCTTTCACCATGTGAGGACACAGGAAGGGGGGCCAGCTGTGTATGAGGGGAAGAGGGCTTTCCATGCTGGTGCCTTGGTCTTGGACTTCCAGTCTCTAGGACTGTGAGAAACACATTTCTGTTGCTTAGAAGCCAGGTCTGTGGGATTTTGGTATCGCTGCCCCAATTAGCGGACTGAGATGTACCAAAAGTATATAGCGATCACTATTTCACTTCACTCTCAACAAAGCTGGGCATTATTTTGGTTTTCATATTTTGTTCATTTGCTAGCCCCAAAACAATATTCTATTGGTATTTTGTTATTATTTTATAACAAATTGATTGAATAGGCTGACTTCCATAGGAGTTCAATCAGGAAAGAGCTGCCCCCTCACCTTCCCCCCACCCCAAGCACTGCCTTAAAACATGCTCTGTGCCATCTTAGGTGAGTCACACAACTTTCTTATCACTTCCAAAACAGTCTCATTTAGGTAATCATGACTCACTTTAAAAGAAGGTCTAGTCTAGTCTGAAATCAAGACTTCAGTTTCCTGTCCAAGTCCCCTCTTGCACCCTCTTCCCCTCCTCCTGGCTCAGCCCTATGACTCAGGCACCTGCAGTGGGGCTGGGGGAGTGGTAGGCCTGCTGTGGTCTTTCATTTGTTCTCTACTTCCTTCTCCTGTTTCTCTTCTATATGGCTGGGGCAGGAAGGAATGTGATGAGAAGGACAAAAGTCTTCCAGTATTGGTGCCATTGTTATAATACTCTCCAGATCGTTGCTGCCTTGTTGGCTCATGGCTAATGCACCATATTTGGTTCGTCAGAGGCTCTGCAGGAATTTTTGGAGAGTTCTTCAATGTGGTGAGCTCAGTTGGATTTCAGTGTCTAGAATTCATGATGCAATGACCACCTCATCACATATTAAAATAATGGCATTCCGGCCTGGCTGGTGTGGCTCAGTGGTTGAACGTCAACCTATGAACCAGGAGGTCAGCGTTCATTTCCTGGTCAGGGCACATTCCTGGGTTGTGGGCTCAATCCCAGGTGTGGGGTGTGCAGGAGGAAGCCAATCAGTGATTCTCTCTCATCATTTATATTTCTATCTCTTTCACCCTCTCCCTCTCCCTTCTTCTCTGAAATAGATAAAAATATATTTAGAAAACTAGTGGCCCGGTGCATGAAATTCATGCACAGTAAAAGGATTTAGAGAAAATATTTTAATATTGCTATTTGCCCTTTCTCTATAATAGAAGTGTCAGAGATGAAAGAAAATTACTATGTATATGAAAATCTTCCTCCAGTCAGAGTCTGGGGTACACCATGTAACCCAGAGTCAAGTTCCCATCCACCCATGTGCACCTCAAAATCATGCGAGACCCAGACCCAGCCAGCCCCACCGCCACCAAACCCTGCCAGGCAGAGGGCACAGCCTCAAGTCCCCTGGCCCGGCACTGGGAAGAGGGCCCAGCCTCAGGTCCCCTGTCAAGCCCTGCCAGGTGGAGGGGCACAGCCTCTGCTCCCCCATCTAGACCTGCTGGGCAGGGGATGCAGCCTCAGGTCCCCTGGCCCAGCACGGGGGCAAGAGGCTTGGCCTGAGGGCCCCTGTCAAGCCACACTGAGCTGGGGGTGTGGCCTCAGGTCCCCTGGCCCGGCACTGGGGTTGGGGGCGTATCCTGAGGTCTCCGGCCCCATGGTGGGGTAGGGGTCACGGCTGAGGTCCCCCATCCCGGCCCAGCGTCATGCAGCCTCAGGTCCCTGATGATCACTTGTTATGACTCATTATGGGAACCCCGTCTCTGCCTTGGGAGCGGCCATCTTGTGTTTCGGGAACCCTTCCTCTGCTGTGGGCACAGCTATCTTGTGATGGTGTGATGGAGTGAGGGTCAATTTGCATATTTCCTCTTTATTATATACGATAATGCACTCCAGACTGCTATTGCCATTGCTCATAGAAAAACACGATGACATCTGTTTAAGTTCCCCACAAATGACAGCAAAGTGGACTAAGTTCTATTGTGTAAAATGTGTGTATCTGATTATTGAAATATAGAAAGACCCATTTCTTTAGGTTGGAACCATCCTTTTTCTTTCTTAAGGTACATTTCTGAAGCCTTCATTCTACCTTGGATGGCTGCAGGAAAAATAGTGTATAAGTAGCTTCTGCAGCAGGGATTCTCGGTAGAACTGGGGAAAGGCCATTGACATATAGGTTGTTATTCTTTGGAGTTGAAGCGTAGAGGAGATAAACCATGAAGGGATATTTTTTAATGTTTTATTTAAAATATGCTCGGTGAATCACAGTTCCTTTCCAGCTAGCTTTGCAAGTTGTGTCCTAAAATCAGAGAACTATAAATACTCACTTTGAGGGTTGGGAGAAGAGGGGGCTGCTTAGACTCCAGTTATAGGTCACAATTCCAAATTTTTCTCCCCTTGGTTACGTCTAGTAATCACCACTCCCTCCCCTCCAGGTATTCCCTGCTGCCCTAGTGATCACCACCTCAGAGGGAAGAAGTTGGGCATGCTCATGGCCTGGAAATGTTGGGTGCTTTCTGCATCACCCTCAGAGTATCATCCCTCAGCTCTCTCAAAGCCCTTAGCATGAGGGCAGTGCTGAACCCACTCTGTGAACTTAGCCATATCACTTTACTTCCTCATTTACGTAATTGAGATTTGTTCACTTAATTAATATGTATTGAGACCTACTCTGTGCTAAGTCCTAGTTTAGGAGTTGGGGATACAAAACAGAATAGGATAGCGATCAGAATAATGAGGCAAGGCCAGCTATGTAAAGATATTGGGGATGAATGTTCAGAAAAAGGGGTCATCAAGTGCCACCACCGAAGTTCAAGGAACTGAAAGGGGGCCCACATGATTGAAGCATGGAGGTCACAGGGAGGCTGGGGGGAATGGGGCTGGGTACTGGGCCAACCTAGATTCCACGAGACCTCACTGGGCCATCTGAAGGCTGTGAGTTTTTCCTAAAGACATGGAAATCCATTGGAGGATTTTAGCCCATGAGTAACACGGTCTGGTTTATTAACAATGCCTGTCTCATTGAACATTAACTGTTGTTAAGAATATGGTTATAAGGTGTCTGATGGTTAGCCTGTTACATAACAAGTGCTTAATAAGTAGTAATTATTCTTTTCATATTTTGGAGACAGAATGGGTATCTTCTATAATTTGACCTTAAAAGATGAAATTTATAATAAACTGTTTAATGGTGTCTAATCCCTAGAACCTGGAAATAGGTTCCCTTACGTTGCAAGGTGAAAATGTCATTAAGG
>PVJC01007641.1:0-50859 GCA_004026665.1 Murina feae | reverse complement strand
AGTGGGAAAGGAAGGCAGCAGGGGACGGGTGAGTGGGAAAGAGTTGGCGGCCTGCTTGGCGCCTTCCCAGGTCCCTTCCGGGGATCAGGGAGCACGAAAAGGCTGGCCTGACCACGAGGCGGGGTTTTCCCTGCTTTCTGGTGGCTGGAGGAAGATGGGCAGTAGGCAAGCTTGGGAGGCAGGCCGCACCCAGCCCTGGCCACAGCTCAAAAAAGAGAACAACATGCTGGGGAGGGCAAGAGTCTGAGAGATCAACATAGAGAGGGTGCCTGCTCCAAGCCTCCACGGTGTGCCTGGGGGCAGGCCCCCGGCAGGTAGACACACACAGGAGGACTACTCCAAGCCTCAGATGCAGCTGGGGGCAGGTCCCCAGTGATGATACACACACATACACACACACACACACACAAAAGGCGCCTGGCAGACTGGGGCCATCATAGGACATCCACTGAGGGGTCCCAGACTGTGAGAGGGCACAGGTCGGGCTGAGGGACTCCCTCCACCCCGAGTGCACAAATTTTTGTGCACCGGGCCCCTAGTAAAATATATAAAAGAAAATACTTTTAAAGCCCTGACCAGTGGGTTCAGTGGTTAGAGAGCTGGCCCACGCACTGAAGGGTCTCAGGTTTGATTCCCCGTCAAGAGCACATACCTGGGTTGCAGGACCCCTAGCTCTACAGTCAGTGTTTGTGCGGGAGGCAACCAACTGATGTGTCTCACATCAATGTCTCTCCATCCCCCCCTCCCTTCCACTCTCTCTAAAAATCAGTGGGAAAAATATCCTCAGGTGAGGATTAAAAAAATTCATTTTAAGAAAAATAACTGTATCTTCCAAAACAAAACAAAAACTTAGTGAGAAGTTCAGTATTTTATATAGATTTTTGCAGATCTCTTTGATGTCTGGCTTAAAACAGCAGCCAAACTCTCATATTTGCTTTTGCGTTCAATCTATTGCCATGTTACATGTTGTGCAGCATCTGGAAAATTCTATTGTATACGCATGAGAGAACCAGAGGGCAAAACACTCAGGTCTTGGTCTTGTTGTAAAAATAGTTTGATCTCATGGATTTCCTGAAAGGGTCTCAAGGACCCCACGGGCGGAACAGCAGAGCTGCCCTCGGGGGACTTGTGGTCTGGGTGGGCTCCCCTAGCAGACACCTTTGTGCCCACCAGCTCTCCTTGGCATTGGCCTCTATGCGAGGCAGCTGCTCATGGGGAAGCCCTCCCACCGCCCCAGGTGGAGCATTTTTCGGTATGAACAGGTTGGGTCGGAACACAGAGCCTGCTGGAGGAGCCCGCAGACAGCGTCCAAACGGAGGCTGACAGGGTTGAGCGGACACATCCCTGGCTTCCTGGTAGCTTCGTGGACGACGGAGGTCTGCTCCACGCTCTCTGCCATCCCTGGGACTGAGCTCCAGTTGGCTGCAGGGACAAAATGGCTTGACTACCCCTTCAATGAGTCCCTTTCCTCCCCACCTCACTGCTGTCCCTCCCTGCGGTCACCGTCCAGATAAACCACTTGTCAAGTCCTCGTCTCGGGGCCTGTTTAGGGGGAACCCATCTCAGGAGAGGGGGAACCCAAACCCAGCCCGTGGCCCTCCCTGGCCATGGCCTCCACGTGCTCCTCCTGCAGTGCGTGCCAGTCCCTGCTTAACAACTTGCCGGCTGGGAAAACAGCCACCACCTGGTTGGCAGGTCTGCTGATTCCTGTGGTGTAAATACTCCGACCAGGGCCGGTGCAGAGAGGTGCCTGCAGCTGCGTCTCAGGAGCCGGGGAGCCACCTGCACGCGCTGCCGTGTCTCCTGGGTCTGCCTCCTACTCTGTCCCCACCGTGGCATCCTGTCGTCTCAGCGTGTAGTAGAGTGTCCACTCACCGCAGGTACAAATGTTCGTGGAGCCGTGACAGTGGCAGAGCCACGGTGGTGGGTGGGGAGAAGTGCGGGCAGAGAAGGGCTCTGGGCAGAGGGCAAGGGGACCCGTGGGCCTGGGAGAGCTGCGGCTGCCTGCGGGGGGCCTTCCAGCTTGGAGTGCACCAGGCCTGGCAGAAAGGGAGGGAGAGGCTGAACACACAGGGGTCAGTGAGAACAAAGCCACAAAGCCCCAGAGGGTGCAGGGGGAGAGCACGTGTGGGGAAGGTTGGGTTCTTGGGGAGGTGGGTAGCAGCCTCTTTGGGGGACAGCACCCCTGGTTTGGCCTGCTGTCTACAGGCTGCCCCGAGGCTGGAACCCAGACAGGCTAGGGGGCCCTTCTGTCATCAGCTGTTTTGAAAGTGGACATCCAGGCCTGACCACCCTCCCAGCTGGTACCAGTCTGACCGGAGAACTCGCAGTGAGTGTCTCGTCAAAACTCTGGCAGCTCCCACGGCCTCTTTACCTGGGGCCTGAGGCCTGGGTCCTGGGGCGGAGGAGCAGGGGGCAGGCTGGTCAGTGAAGACCCAGGGGGCTAGGAAGGCAACAGGAAACCTGCCGTCAGGGTTGGGAGGCCAGGGGTGAAGGCAGGCCTGGGAGGCCATGTCTCCAGAGCTGCTCCCAAGCCTCGGGGCTGTGAGCACTGACCCAAGGCTTCCTGGAAACGTCTGAGCTTGGAGCCAAAGAATAACGTCCACACAGAGCTGACGGGAGTGACCCGCAGGGCAGGGCTGCAAAGCAGCAGAGCAGGGTTCAAACCTGGGCTGGCCACTAGTTTGCCCTCATTCCCTTCCTTCAGGAGAAAGTGAAGGAGACAAGGCCAGAGCCAGTGTTTGTCCTCATGTCCTGGTGGTTCCAGGGCAGGTCAGCGAGTCCCGTCAGCTCTACTTGGGACACAGTGAACCAGGCCGCAGCCTCCCCTGCCCCGTGGGCCCTTCCTGCCCCAGGCGCTGAGCAAGGTGCGTGGAGGTCTCTGTGCCGGTTGCCCATCCAGACACAGGCCAGGATTTGGCTTTTCCACCAGGTCTGCTCTGTCAAATGTTGCCTTTTAATGCCTGACTCATGACTGCACTTCCTTCTTGCCATAGTCTAAGGTAAGGCTGATGGCTATGAATCAAAAATTTGTTTCTTAAGTCGTGTTGTTGCTCATTTGAGACATCTTGGCTAAATGGTTGCCAGCTCTTTTTGTCTCCTGCATGAAAGTTATATCTGCATTTCAGAACCCACTGGCCATTCACGGACCTACTCACTTTACTCTGGAGCCCTAACTGTGGCCCGGGGCACTCAGGCACCAGGGGAGTGGTTTTCTTTGGAAAATGTACCCTAGCTTTCTCTTCTCTCCTCCTCCTCCTCCTCCTCTTCCTCCTCTTCCTCCTCCTCCTCTTCCTCTCCTCCTCCTCCTCCTTCTTCCTCTTCCTCTTCTTCTTCTTCTCCTTCTCCTTCTCCTCCTCCTCCTCTTCCTCCTCCTCTTCTTCCTCTCCTCCTCCTCCTCCTTCTTCCTCTTCCTCTTCTTCTTCTTCTCCTTCTCCTCCTCCTCCTCTTCCTTCTAATGAAGAGTGTGGGTTCTGGAATCAGACCTGATTTTCAGTCCTGGCTTTGGCACTAACTGGGAGACAGAGCCAGGCAAGTGTCAGCCTCTTAGCCTCAGTTTTCTAATGGGTCAAAAGAGACAATCATAAAGTCTCTTGTGAGACTTGAGTGAAATCATGTGCATAAATGCCCGCCTCCCACATGGCACTTTGTACTTAGCAGGCATCTGATCATGCCGCTGCCCTTGCCATCCTCCAGAGAAGCAGTGATTTGCACTCAGCAGTGGCCCAGCCACTCACGCCCCACTCCTCTCCCCAGTGTGACCCTTGTGGAGGGCCCATTGGCGACCTGTTGCCAGTGTTGAGATGGGTGTGTCCCTTGAAATTCCAGTTGTTCCACCTCAAGGATTCAGTCCTAGGAAAGTTGTGGGATGAGCACACTATTCAAAGAGCAAAACTCTGGAAGAAGTCAAATGTCCAACAAGAAACTGACTAGTCTGGCCAGCGTGGCTCAGTGGTTGAGCGTTGACCTATGAACCAGGAGGTTATGGTTCGATTCCCAGTCAGGGCACATGCCCATGTTTGGGCTTGATCCCTAATGTGGGGCATGTAGGAGGCAGCCAATCAACGATTCTCTCTCATCACTGATGTTTCTATCTCTCCTTTCCTCTCCCTTCCTCTCTGAAATCAATAAAAATATATTTTAAAAAAAGAAACTGATTAAATAACTTAGAAACTGTCCACAGGATATAATCCCATGCACATGATAAAAACAAGAATGCTTTAAGGACATGGAAAGTTTTTCATGATACGGGAATTGGCAGAAAAACTGGGACACAAAAACTATTTGTAGTTTGTTCATAACACTGTAAACCAGAAGATATGTACACATAGGAATAGGCTGAAAACACACACCAGCATGTTAGCAGTTGCTGTATTATAGGTGATTGTTTTCTTTTTTAAAAATAATTTTTGCTGCTTAAAAATTTCTGCCATGATCAGGTATTGGTCTGAAAATTCAGCATATTGAGAAAGATATATGCATGTACGTGTGTGCATGCATGTGTGCGTGCATGCCTGTGTGCACATGGGTCTAATCATCATGGAATAAGAGTTTTCTTCAAGTTCTATATGAGGAAGTAAGTACCTTGTGCATAAAACCTAAGACTTTGGTGAAAAAAATTCTCTTCAAGTTGTTAAAATATTTAAAATATTTCTTATTCTATTTAAATGTTGCTGTGGAAACTATGGGATGATGAATGCAACTAATAAATAATTTATCAAGAGAGTATGCATGCTCATAGTAAAAATATATATAGGACAAAGAGTATATAATAAAAACTTTCCCACCCCAAGGAGCAACTACTATTAAGTTTTTAATATATTCTTCCAGAATTTTATGCATATGCAAGCATGTATAATTAAATATGTACTTTTAATTTAGTTTTATAGAAGAGAATAAGTTACATATTATGCTTTATGGTCTGTTTTTAAAAAATATATATTTTATTGATTTTTTACAGAGAGGAAGGGAGAGGGATAGAGAGTTAGAAACATCGATGGGAGAGAAGCATTGATCAGCTGCCTCTTGCACACCCTCCACTGGGGATGTGCCCGCAACCCAGGTACATGCCCTTGACCGGAATCGAACCTGGGACCCTTGAGTGCACAGGCTGATGCTCTATCCACTGAGCCAAACCAATTAGGACTATGGTCTGTTTTTTTAAAAAATAGCTTTATTGGGATATAATTTACATACTGCAAAATTCATTCATTTTAAGAGTACAATGCGGTGATTTTAAGACTAAATTCACAGAGTTGTGTAACCATCACCACAGTCTCCATGGTGCTTCCTCACTTACCATTACAGCTTGGAGATGGGTCCATGTCAGCAGGGATAGATCCCCTCTCTAGTTTCCCTGGCATGGAGGGACTCTCGTTTATTTAACCAGCATCTTCCTCATCGCTCCCAGTGTTTTGCTATTCATGGTGATGCTGCAGAGGCAATACATCTTTGCTGCCATGACCGTGGGTGCATCTGTGGGGCTCATTGCCAGTAATGGGATTGCTGGGGATGTGCTTTTGTGACTCGATGGACTGGAAATTACTTCTAATCTATGTTCCCATGAATTAGAGACTGAGAGAGCCCATTTGTTTAAAGTTTAAAAACAGCCTAATAGGGTAGAAACTGCATAATCTAATTTGATATAAGAAGTGGCAGAGATCACTGTCAATGAAACATCTTAGGATACTTGTGTGTGTACCATTACGTAATTTTTTCATTGTCTAATGTTTATAAAGCGTGCGTCTGGTCCTTTTAAAAAGACTGCTTTATTGAGGTTTAAAAAGCTGCAGATGCAATATCTATAAAATATTTACAAAAATCTGTGGATATTTAATGTATACAATTGGATGTGTTTGTGTCTGGTACATCTTAAATCTCTTCATCCCTGGAAATCATACAATTTCTGTATGTGGGGTCCAGTGGATTAGACGTCGCTGTTGTTATGGGACTTTTAAAATGGAAAACACTGAAGCTGACGCGAGGGCTGAGCCGGGTCTGTGTTCTTGCCCTGAGTCGGTGCCTGGGCTGCGCCTGGGTGAGTAGACTGAGCTCGCATCTCCTCCGAGGACAGTGCGGGATCCCGCTTCGGGCCAGCAGATGGCGCCCGCGCTCCCCAGTGGCCACCGACCGCGTACCGGGACTTAATATAGTAACCCCACGTCGCCCTGAACATATAATTTTCAAACCTCCTATCCCACCACAAGGAAAACCTCGGAGGATTTACTTCTGGGAAGAGCAATTAGTCTGACCTCTTAGGAGGAGAAATGGCATCGCTGAGCTTGTCTGGGAAAGTAAAATATCCTCCCCAAGTGGGCCTAGGTGGGTGGGGAGACACCGCAGAAGGAAGGCCTTGCAGGAGGGGGAGGCGTGGGGGTGGGGGGAGAGGGGACTGGGAACTGCATGGCAGGGGTTAGGGCTCTGGGTGGGAAATGCCTGAGGACATCCAGTGCCCAACTGTGGGCCTCCGGGTTGGGCCAGAGGGTGATAGAGACAAGGAGGGCAAGATTAGGTGGGGTGGGGTGGGGTGAGGAAAGGCCCTCTCACCTGAGCTCTGCTCCGACCTCTGGGGACCAGGCCAGGCCACCCCCTCCCGCCACCCACCTCCGGTACAAGATGCCACTGTGGACGCAACTGGGACACAGAGCCTGCTGCAGAGGAGAGCGTTGGGGAACAGCAGAGCAGGGGGTCTCTTCCAGGTCAGGGGTGGCTGCTGTAGACTGGACTCCCTGGGGTGGGAGAGAGAACTGGAAGGAGAGGTCTGGGAGCGGAGGTGAGCAGAACCAGGGGGGATGAGCTGAAGAGGTCTACACAGCAGGGGGAGAGCGGCTGCTGGGGGTCCCTGGGGGAGAGTGGGGAGCTGGGAGCTGTGGGCACCCACACCAGAGCCTGGAGAGAGGGGAGAGGGGAGCATTATGGCCCTGTTACAGGTGAGGCTGGGAGCTGCTTGTCACATGTCCTGCTTCGAAGAGGAGGCCTTGCTTTGGCAAAGGCTGAGATGGACAAGGGGAATGATCCGTCCCTACCCTCAGGGCAGTGCGGTCTCAGTGGAAGGAGAAAACACACTAGTATGTGAACAGCATGGCTGCTACCGTAAGGCTGCCAGCAATGAGAGCCAGAGGAAGTATCCCGATGGCCAAGCTGACATGACCTTAACCTTCTCATCTGTAAAATGGAAACATCATTAGCATTGACCTCCTAGGGCTGTTAGGAGGATTACACGCAGGATAATGCTTAGGACACACGCAGCACAGTCCCGGGTCCCTGAGAGCTCTCACAGTTGATGGTGGCTGCTGTCCTTGATCGTAATCACAGTTGCCATCTACTGGAAGAGGTGAGCAGGGCCTGTTCTCTAAGGTCAGGTAAGTCAGCCAAAGACGGGTGGAGGACTGTGGGTGTACGATATGTTTCCTGTAAGTGCAGACTGACTCAAGTTCAGATCTGAGATGTGCACTGGGCCCCTGGGGCAGCCTACATTACTTGGGTCCCAATTGATGAATGACCTTTATCAGAAGGTAACGTTCTAAGTGCTTGCTATTCAGAATGTGGTCCAAGGATCAGCGGCACTTTCCCCTGAGCTGTAAGAATGCAGACTCAGAGTGTGCACTCTATCAAGTGGTCCATGGGACTTGTTTGGGTGTCGAGTTGTGAGAAGCATAGCTCTCAGCCACAGCTCATGGGACTAACAGTTTTGTGGGGCAAGTAGAGAAAAGACTGGAGAGATGGGTTGGGACAATCCGTATCCTTCTCCCTAAATATTTCCACATGTAAGTTCTTAACCAGGATTCAATATTTGTTTATAGTTTTCTTTCCTTTGAAGTAAAATTTATATGCCATGAAATGTATATGTTAACTTACCCTTTGAGTTTTTGCAAATGCATCTACTGATGAAACCAGACACTAGCCAAACATTACCAGCAACTGGAAAGTTCCCCCATGCCTCTTCCCCATCAATCCAGCCCTGGCCCCTAGAGGCAACTCTCATTCTGGTCCCGACACCCCCCCCCGCCCCGAGATTATTGTGCCAGTTTTAGAATTCCATATAAGTAGAATCCTATAATCGATAAAATTTGGGGAACACGTCTTTCCCTCAGCATAATGCTTTTGGTATATCCATATGTGGGGGAGGAGAGATCATCTTCCTTCTACCCTTTGAATTTCTGTTAGCAGTGATGTGGATTCTGGCTCTTGGTTCTTGAGTTTGGCAAAGAAAGAATTCAGAGCCAAGAACTCCAACTCAGGAGGAAGTTTATTTAGCATGCAAGGCGCAAGTAAACTTGAAGCGAATAATTGAGCGGCTACTCAGAGAGCTGCCTTGGATTTTTAGAAAGAAAGTCACAGAAGCAGGAGAAGGAGCCCCCTGGGCTCTGTGGACTCAGGAAACAAGTTACAGAAGCGAAAGGAGGGCCCTTGAAGGCAGGTTCAGGGGTTAGCCCAGGAGGAGCTGCTGCTGCCCGCTGCTCAACCAGTTGCAAGTCTCAGGGGGCACCATAGAGCTTAGGAGGAGGAAAGCAAATACACACGAAGAGAGCCCTCGAGAGCGAGTGTGCGCACTGGGTCCTTTGTTGTAAGCGTTTTTATCTGTTTTCTAAAGGCAGGAATTTTAGAAGAGGTCTCAGGGGAGAATCTCAATAGAACATTCATCAGCTTTTCAGGTGTGCCGGTAGTACCTGCTTCATCAAAATGAGCATAAAGGGTCAGAGTCCTGGTCTCCACTGATTGGTCAGCATGGGGCAGGGTGTCATCGGTCAATGCATCTGGTCCTGAGGCAGCCATGGAGTCACTTTGTCTGGTTTTGCTGCGTTTCTGGGCTTGGAGCTGAAACACAACTGATGCCTAGATGTTATCTGTAGTTTGATCAAAACTCTGTCTCGGGTTGACAGACCAATTTTATTTTATTATTTTGATTATTAAGATTATTTGATGCTGAGTAGAACCTCACTGTCCTGAGGGTTTAATGCTTAAGAGAGTGGCCATGCCAGGGAGAAGGAGGCAGGTGAAGCGGGGTGCTGGATGGGGTCAGTTTGAGTCAGCTGTCTGTCTCAGTTTCCCCATTCCACTTGCCAAGGAATTTTCCTAACTTCTTACTAGCTTGCCTCATTGATACTTTTACCAACAATGTTATGCAGGTTCCAGTTAACACCCTCATTAGCATTCGGTTTTGTCAGGCTTTTTGATTTTAACCATTCTGGTGGGTGTAGAAGGGTGTCTCACTCCTTGTGGTTTTGTCTTGCACGTCCTAATGATGACTAATGATGATTGACTAATGATGCTGCTTATCTTCTTTTACATCCTTACTAGAGGCCCAGTGCATGACATTTGTGCATGGGTAGGGTTCCTAGGCCTGGCCGGTGATCAGGGCCTATCTGCGAGGCAACCACAGGGTGATGGAGAGGGGTGGGGGCTGCTGGCACCTGCCTTGGCTGGCCTGGCACCGCACACTAGCGGACCCCACACCTGCTGCCACTGCCAGTTGGGTCCTGCGGGCTGGGGGCAGCTCCTGCGTTGAGTGTCTGCCCCCTGGTGGTAAGTGTGCATCATAGTGACTGGTCATTCCTGCCATTTGGTCAATTTGCATATTAGGCTTTTATTATATAGGATTGGCCATTCCTATATCTTCTTTTGAGAAGTGTCTGTTCAGATCTTTTGCTTGTTTGTAAAAGGGGCTCTTTGTCTCTTTGTTTCTGTTATACGAGTTCTTTCTAAACCCTGGACACTAGTCCCTTATCAGGTGGGTTTTGCAAATATTTTCTATGAATGGATTTTTACAGGAATCTCAGGTCTTGTGTTTGGCTGCAGGTGGGGCTTATGTGGGTGCAGGACTAAAGCTGAGGGGAGCCCTAGCTTGGGGCTGTGTTTTGTGTGCAGTGCCCCCCTCCCCCAGGGTTGGTGTGCTGTGCAAATGAGGTAACACAGATGACAGTTCTTCGTAAAGGATAAGAAGACAAGCAAAGGTTTATCCGTGACCCTTTAACCATGAGAGGCGGGAGGGCCACTTCCTTGCCTTCTGTCTAGTAGGGCAGCCTCTCTTGGGAGAAGACAGGACAGAAAGCTCCTCCTTGGCTGGAAGCAGCCTTTGGTGTGAGCACCTGAAACGCAGCACCAGTGGGACCTCACACCTCCGTCCAAATCCCAGCTTTGCCAGTTACTGTCTGTGTACTCATGTGCAAGCCCCATTTCATTGAAAACTGGAACTAATAACACCTGCCTTATGGGGTGATTGTGAGAGTTAAAACAACGTTTGCTCTTGGTGTTGTCATTATTATCATTGTAGAACGTGTGTCTAAGAGGACTGCAAGTGTGGTGCCATCCTCACAGTGTCCTTTTGTGTAAGTCGGACCACTTTCTTTCTTTTTTAAGTAAATTTCGGGTTGGTTACAAGATGCTCCCGCAGGCTGCTGGAGGCGGCGGGAGGCTGTGGTTGCTGAGTCCTGTCTCGGGGGCTCCATGCACCTGCACCGCCACAAGCCAGCAGAGGGTGCTCACCGCCTCCTTAGAGCGTGTGACCCAAACTCTGTCTCCCACTGCTTCTCTGCTCCATGTCCAAACTGGCATCTGTGGCGTTTTCTAGGGTGGAGTGCATTCTCCAGAAGGTCTCCATTTGGGGGTAAGAGGCTGACAAACTCGAGGGCCCCTGCACCAAAGGCCAGAGAGGGCAGTTCTGATCTCCGTCTCCTTAAAGGTTTCCTTGGGGCAGGGCGCTCACGCAGGGCCAGAGGGCAGGGAAGCGGGGGCAAGTTTTATGTGTACCCTGTCTCCACCCTTCCCCCTGCCGTTACCTCCCTGGATCCCATCAGGGGCACAGATAACAACATAACAACTCATGCCGGGGGCCAGGGCAGCTGTGCCTGAGCAGGCAGCTGGGTCTCCTCGTGGCCTCCTCTGTCCCGAGTTGAGCCGATTCTGGGACTTGTTCTCCAGAGACACTTGGGACCCACCTGCCCCCTGCTGGTTTCAGTCTCCCCCAGAAAGTTGGCTGGGGGTGCAGTGGGGAGAGTCCTCTGGGGCCCTTTAACTCAGGGACTTGTCCTTGACTTGTCCCAAGTTACCTTCCCTCCGGCCCTCACAGAAGGTGTTGGGGGCTGGGCTCACAGCCCTATCAGCACCCTCCCTCAGTTCTAAGATTCTAAATGACAGAGCCCCAATTTAGAGCAACAGCCTCATCCTGACCCCATTTCTGCCGC
Source organism: Murina feae (assembly GCA_004026665.1). Taxonomy (NCBI): domain Eukaryota; kingdom Metazoa; phylum Chordata; class Mammalia; order Chiroptera; family Vespertilionidae; genus Murina; species Murina feae. The sequence continues at coordinate 39,676 of PVJC01007641.1, read as the reverse complement.
ATCATACCCACTGGGGTCCAGTCCAACCTGCCCGCCTCCCAGTCCAGAGCCCAAGTGGGGCCTTACCCCAGGAGGAGGGCCCTTGACCCTCCCTGACCATGGCAGTGACCTCTTGGTAAACCGCTCCCCTGCCAGCTCACACCCACCCCCTTAGGCAAACAGGTCCAGGCACTGACACTGGGGCCCAGAGGCCAGTGCACTGGTTGCTGCCTTGGCCAGACTGCCTTGCCCACCCCGGGCAGCTGGGAGGGCCTCTCGGCCACCCACCCCGCCTCCACCTCAGGCAGGGCCAATGGGTCCCTTGCTCCTCTTTTCCTCCCAGCAGAGTGCAGGTCGATACCTGGCTCAGAGTCCTCAAAATTAAGCAACAGAGCTCACCATGGCCCATCGATGACTGACCAGGTCAGCCCGCTAATTGGTCACTGAGAGTATGTGTGTGTGTGTGTGTGTGTGTGTGTGTGTGTGTGGCAGGCAGGGTCCCTGGGACCTTCAGAGCCCCTTGTTCTGGAGGCTTGCTGTCTGAAAGGGAGACCTGGGGCCCCCTCCATGGAAAGCCAGCACCCCAATGGGCCACCATTTTCTCAGAAGCTACATTCCTCCCCCATCTCAGAGGCCATGTGACAAAGCAGCAGCTGCTTCTCATCCGGCACTGCCCATTCACCATCGTCCCAGATCCTTACTGGTCCACTTGTCCACTCATGCACGTGTCCACTCACCCGTCCCCACATTTGTCTACTTGGCTACTCGGTTGTCCGCTCACTCCCTCACCCAGCAGATGTTTAAACATCTCAGGCACCGGTCCTGGGGCCACAGCCAGCAGGGCCAGGTTGTCAAGGGCAGTGTCTCCGGGGTCAGAGGGACAGGATGTGGATTCTGACTGTACTGTTTGCAGGCTGTGTGACTATGGACACGTTTCTCAAATTTCTGAGCCCCCTCACAGGTGGGTGCAAAGATTGACTTCAAGGTGAATGCGCGTAAAGTACATGAACCAAGGCTGCCCTACCTGCCCCGGGCTGCCCCTGGGACAGGCAGGGGCTCATCCCTGCCTCTGGCCAGGCTATGCTCTCTGGGCAGGTGGCCCACACCCACCCTGAAATGGAGGGCGATAATCACCGGCCTTCCCACGCACCCCTTCCTTCTGCCTTCTTGCTCGAAGGGCAGTTCGGGGTTGCATAAGTTCAGCCAAGACACCTGGAACATCCAGCTTGCGCCTTCCCCTGCCAAGTTCTCCGTGACAGCTGTGGGGGTGGGGATAGGCCTAGAGTGTCTGACCCCTGAAGGGTCATTTCCCCTCCCATCTAAGCCTATTCATGGCCAGGAACCAGTCAGCCCCACCCCCGCTCTGGGGCTTCCTGGGGTGGGGGGCGTGGGGGGGTGGGGGGGGGCAGAAGGTGCTTCAGGACTGCAGAAGGACCAGCTGAGTTGGAAGGGTCAGTTGGATGCGGGAGGGGAGAGGCAGGAGTGTGGTTGGAGTAGGGTCTGGGCTGAGGGATTTCCTCCCCTCCCCAGACAGCCTGGCCAGGGGTCTGTGCATACACAGGGGAGCTCTGGCCTCAGCTGGGGAAATGTGCAGGGCTGCCATCGTGGACTCAGGAGTGGATCAGCCCAGAATGCAGATAAGAGTCCTTCCCTCCCCCCAGCCAGGCTGTTAGGGGCACCTTTGGGGGACAGTTTCTTGCTGGGGAGAGCCTCCTGCATCCTGGGTGGGGAGTGGGTGGGGTTGTGGTTAAGGAGCCCAGTGCCCTCAGACCCTGACTTACTGAATGGACCTGCTTTGGGGGGATTACAGGGCAGCGGTGGGCTCAGCTGTGTGCCATATGCAAGCAGGCGTGCCCCACGCTGCAGCAGCAGCTGCCCATGGGTTGTGGCCCTGGCCATGTGGTCATTGTTAGCTTGTTTAGGCTGCTCAGTTTTAAGCTCTCAAAAGACAGGGACTTTTTTTTTAACCTTTGGATCCTTGTTTGGAGCCTAGTAGTGTGACTGGCATGGACTGAGTGAGCAAAAGGAATGAATGAATGGATGGATGAATGGACACCAGGCAGGCACATGGTCTAACAGGATAAATGGACATGAAGACCGTGTCTGCTTGGGCATGGAGCCAGCCAGGTGGGCGTCCCCAGGCAGGTGCTGCAGAGTCCTGTGCACTGCCTGCCGTGCCTCCCGCCTGTACGGAGGCAGGAGGTTGGTAAGTTGGCATGTGAACAGCCTCCTGGTCTGAGGTCAGGGATTCCCCATGCCCTGTTCCTTGGTCCCAGCGTCCACTCCAGTTCAGGGGTTGGCATCCTCCTCAGAAAGGGGGCACCTTAAAGGCAGGTGTCTATGACACCTGGCAGTGAGAGGGTGCTAAATGCATGCCTGTCCATTGAGGTGTCCACTGACCTAATGAGTCAGGGGCACTGTCCCCCAAAGAGCTGGCTGGGAACAGTGACCTGACATGGCCTGCCCACCAGGCTGGCCCCAGCGCTGAGGCACCTCCCCAATCTCATGACCCAGTTGAGAGGGAGGGTTTGAACCCTGGGAGCCCTGGCTGGTGGGCGGTCAGTAGCTGGAAATATCCCTGAAGAGGCGGCCTCTTCAGCTGATTACCTTGCTCACACCTGTGAGCTTGTGCTCAGAAGAGTCTGGGCCACAAGCAGAGGAGCCAGCACCCACCCCAGCAGCAGCGCCCTCCCTGTGGCAGCACCCAGATGGGGCCCTCTGGGCAGCAGGGTCATGCGGCCACGATTCCACAGTGTGGACTCAGCTGGGATCGAATTCCTGCTCTGCCACGACTGGCTGTGACCTTTGCACGCTGCTGATTTGTCCCGAGTCTTTCTCTTCATCTGTAAAAGGGAGGTGCTGACCTGCAAAGGGCATTATTCAGCCACAGCAAGAAACGTTACCGTGTAGACCAGTGCTAGGCGCGTGTCAGGGACCTCCTGGTTCTTCTATTTATTGTCTCCCCACAGACTGCAAGCTCCATGGGAGGAAATACTTGATCTTGTTTTGTTCATAATCGTAAGCTCAGCACCCGGTGCCCGGCACATAGTAGGTTCCAATAAATGTCGGCTGAGCCCAGCCTGTGTGGCTCAGTGCACCAAGAGGCTGCTGGTTCAGTTCCCGGTCAGGGCACATGCCCAGGTTGGAGGCTCCATCCCCAGTAGGGGGTGTGCAGGAGGCAGCTGATGCATGTTTCTATCTCTCCCTCCCCCTTCCTCTCCCTCTAAAAAAAACAAAAAAATAAGCCCAATTTAAAAAACATATTAAAAAATGTCTGTTGAGAGAACAAGTGCGCATGTCATCATTCTTCGCACTGTGGGTGCCAGGCCCTGCTTACTAAGTGCTATCAGTTAATAGCTGTGAAGTCAGGGCCGTCATTATCCCCACTTTGCAGATAAGGAAGCTGAGGCCCTGGCACATGGAATGGCCGCCCTGGAGCTGGGATCTCACCCCGGCAGCCCAGCATCAGAGTCCTCACGCTGACCCTCCCTACCCTCAGCTGTGTCCCTGCCTGGGAGCTGCTGGTCTGGGAGGCAGCCTGGGGCCTGGAACACTCTGCCCCCTCAGCCACCTGGCTCCTCCCACTCCCAGGACCTGGGCGGCCCCACCCCCATGCCCCTGTGGCCATTTTCTCAGGCTCATAGCCACCGCCCCATCTCCCTTCCCTGAGAACCTCTGTCATAAAGAAGGCGAGGCCCTGATCCGGCCTGTCTTTCCGCCCCCGGGCCTTCCTCACCCGAGGAAACCTGGTTATAAATATGGAGGACACGCCTCGTGTGTGTATTAAGCAGCTTTCATCTGGGGAGTTCCTGGCTGCTGGGAGGCTAATTAGCTGCTCTCTGGGAAGAGTAAGAGCTGACGTCCCAGCCGGGCACTGGCTCACGATGACACAGGGCTGGCTCTCCTGGGAAGAAGTGGGGAGGCCATCAGCTCGGGCCACCCAGGCCTCCATATTGCTCTTCCCAAGGACCTCTTCACAAGGGACCCTTCTCTGGCTACTGAGGAAAGCCACCATTTGGGCAAGGCCTTGTGCTTCTCAGGGGCAAGGCCAAGATCTTGCCAGGCTCCTTCTGTCTATTGAGTGTGCCCGGTTCTGGGCGCTGTGAAATGATAGCAACCACGGGCCTCATTACACAGCCGTACTCCTTGTGGGCGTCCGGCCAGCGCCTCCTTGCATGACCTCACGTAATTGATGGGAAGCCCTTAGCGCAGTGTCTTGCATGGAATAAGCACTTGACCAGGGGTAGCTATTACTGTAATCTTCAGAACAGCCCGATGAGGTAGGTACTACGTTGTCTGCATTTTTCAGATGAGGCAGCTGAAGTGCAGAGAGGTTAAGCCACTTGCTGGAAATCACACAGGGAGCCAGGGGCAGAGCCACCGTCTGAACTGGATTGGTTTGACTCTAAAGCCGCACCTGTTTTCAGGTGTTTTTCCCTCCCTCCCCATGACCTGGAGGCTACCAACCCCAAGGCCTGACTCCTTGTAGTGGCAGAGTCACCAGGCAGGGTGTGTTCTTCTCATCCATCTCTCCAAGCGTGATCCACGGGTGGGCGGGACAGACCATAAAACCTTGGGGAATATCAAATACGACTCCCCCACCCATTTTTCAGATGAGGAAACTGGGGAAGGAAGTGGCTGTGCCAGATGACAGGCCTCGAGGGAAGATGCCTCCTCCTGGAAGCAGGAGGAAGGAGAGGCTGTGGAGAACCACATGTGTGCACCCACCTGCTGCCCTGAGCTGGCATGGATAGACTGCAGTAGCTCACGTTTTTTAAAAGCTTGCCTAGCACCATTTCACGTTTACAAAGGACCTTCATTAGTAACTGTTTTCAGAAAAATGGGAGGAATCCGAAGAGGGTTTTTGCTTTTATGGGGAAAGGTGAGAACTAAAAATAGCATTCACCCTCTCCGTTTTGCAGCCATCCTTATGGAGTTAGTGCAGCAGCGGCAGTGGCGCCACCAAGCTCCCGCCCTGGGAACTACACTTAGCGTCAAGGCGCCATAGCTTTGCACTGTCTGTGAGCATCTGGGCTTTGCCTTGATTTGTTGTGTGCATTCCTGCTTTTGCTACATGTTGGTGTTATTCTGGGTTTCGTGCGTTATTTAGTGTGATTCGGTAGGTTTGGGGATCTGTGAACACTCACATTCTCTTCCATATAAATGAATGCTGATTTTTTTTGCTTTATGCCATTTTGGCTTGTGAAAGTTTCCATGGGAATGTTGTGCGTTTGAGTAGCAAACCTGCCTCTGGCTTTCCACTGCCAGTCGGGGCTACTCCCGAAGGGCTGTCACAGGTCCATTGCGGGTGGGGGGTTGCATGCAGCAGACTGGGCACTGAGGCTGGGGTAGGGATGGAGTGGTCCTCCTACCTGTAAGGGCCTTGGAGCAGAGGCAGAGCACTCGGAGCAGAGGGAGAGTGCAGGGCAGGCCTCATTGGTGGCACATCTCACAAGTCACAGTAGCAATGCCAGTGCAGACACATAGGAGGCGGTTTAAAATACTTGTTCCAGAAATGGCTGTTCCCTGGCCCCACAGTAGAGAGGAGATGAAATGCTGAATGAACAGATGGGTAGACGATACACCATGTCTTCTCACCTTTGCTCAGCAAACCTGAACCCATCAAATGTGACTCTCCTTCAGGCCTTGGGGAAGGGCCTAAGCAAGTCTGGGTCGGGCAGCGAGAAGTTCGTGGGCCACAGGCTGAGGTTCCTGATGGTGGGACACCGTCCTTGGGCACTGAAGGAGGTGGCTAAGCTCAGGACCCAGCTTCTCTCTTCCCTCCTCTGAATGTCGCCCCTTCTGAAGAGGCAGATCTATAGCCCTAGCTGCTCTGCCCTTCTGCTCTGCCACCCCCACCCCTGCACCCCTCCTCTTTTCAAATGGAATCTTATATTTATCTATGAGATTATTTGTTTAAAGGAGTCTGCCTTTCCTGTTAGCGTCAGCCCCACTTAGTGGGGTAGGTACTTGGTCGTGGGCACTTCTTGTCCTCTGAGCCCACAACGTGAGTGAATGCCGGAAGCCCAGGACCGAAGAGAACTGAACCAGTGGTTCTGCAAATGTGGTCCCAGGACGTTGGACCATCACCAGCAGCAGCACCTGAGGACTTGCTAGCAAAACAGCTTCTCTGACGTTAGGTGGGGGGCCCAGCAATCTGGATTTGAACCAACTCCCCAGGGATTCAGGTACATGAACTAAAGGTTGAGAACCAATGGAGGCAGACCCCCCGCTGTTCTGCCCATGTCCACTGTGGCGAAGGGCAGCTGGACTGCCTGTGAGAGGAGCAGGGGGTTGAGCGCAGCCACGTCTTCAAAGGTACCAAAGGGCAGCCCAGTCTAACCAGGGGCAGCCCCGCCTGTGTGGACACTGGACCATCATCCCTAACCCCATCTGGGGCCCGTGAGTGCTATTTGGTGAGATGGCCACTGGAGGGCAGTGTGACCACACCCATGAAGCCCCTGCAAAGACTCAGGAGGGAGCAGTCTTCATGGACCTACCCAGGAAGACCAGTTAGGGGGCTTCAGCCTGGAGGCAAGCAACAGAAAGGGATTTGGTCCCAGGCAGTAGCCTCAGCCTCTGCCCACTGGCCCCAGATGTTCGTAGAAGCTAAGGGACTCAGCTGGTGTGTACCCTTAGCCCCTATATCTCTGAGGGGGCCTCCCTGCCTCCTGCCTCCAGAGCCTGGCCTGGTGCTGGGGTTTGGCCTGCCTTGGGCCTGGAAGGTTCTGAGGCCCAGGGCTGCAGGACGTCCAGGGGAGGAGATACCGTCAGGCTGCCTGGGGCCGAGTGCCAGAGAGGGCAGCAGGACCTTGACTGCCTCCCCAGAGGCAAAGGGCAACCTCCCTCGTGACCCCCACTGCAGTGCAAAACAAGCCATTCATGGGGGGAGGGAGGGCACAGCAGAGCTTAACCCTCTCCTGGCTGGTGAGGGCAGGCTTAGGTCTGGAGGCTGAAACACAGTGGGAATGGGGAAGAATTTCTAAGAACTGCAAGAAAACCTTGGACCCTGGCAACTTCCTCGCGGGTGTGTGGAAATCCCATTCCACTGGCCATTAGGAGCCTGAGCTTTTGCAAGTGAATTGGATTTGATCCAGTCACCTCCTTCCCTCTTGCCCTATATTCAAAGAGCAGGGAGCCCGAGGCAGTAAAAGTCGCTCCTACTCATCAGGTGTTTGCGGGCAGCTGCGCTGTCAGGTCGGTGGAGCCCGTATCCAAGTGTAGTGTCTGGTTGCTCACGGCATGAAAGCACAACTCCTTCCCAGGTCACGCCTGTCTCCAGCCAGGGGTCAAGGACTGGCAGCCTGGAGCACAGTCCAAGTGGCTGACTCAACCTCAGTCCCTCCCACCCCGAGGACTATAAATTCCATTCTGAATGCTATTTGAGGAGCTGCAGGCCCTACAGGCCACATCATCTGTTGTCTAGTATCTGGCCTGGTTCACACATTGATAATGTCTCTCTGTCATTTGGGTACTGTTCAGCTTCTAGAATATTCTTTCTTCTTGATATGGTCAATCCTTCAAGGTCCAGCCTAAATGCCACCTCCCCCAGGAAGCCTTCCTCCCTTGGTTTCCAGCAGAATCTGCCTCTCTCCTCCCCTGCCCACCTCCATTACCGTCAGCCTCGCTGTGGGACTGGTCTTCCCTGCTGCGCTGAGGGCTCTGTGAGACAGGTCTTCGTGTTCCCCATGGCGCCTCACGCCTGTGGCTCACTGGCAAAAGCGTGGTTGCAAGAGACTCGTGAAATTATTGAATGGGTTTGGCACTGGAGGCAGAGTTCCCAAACGTTTTGAACCTTGGGCAAAGGAACATGTCATGGTGTTTCTTAAGCCCTGTAATGGAATCCCCTTGTGTTTAATTGCTTTAAGATATTTTTAGTGTAAAAGTCAGGGTGCCCTAGGAACACACACACATGGGTCCCAGCTCGACCAAGAAGACTAACTCCTGTGTCCTGTCTTGGCTACTTCCTCTCTGTGCCTCGAGTCGGGAGCCTGTGAATGGGAAGGCGGTCAGCATGTCAGGCCCCCCACACCAGCCAAGGACAGTCTACACTGGGCCTGAGGTCATGATTTTAGGCTGAGGTCTTGCTGGGAGGAGGAGGAGGCAGAAAAGCAAGTGCTTTGAGAATCTGGGAGAAGGCTGCGGCCACGGGAAGAATCATCCTCCCCCACCCCCCCTGCTTAGAAGAAGCCCAAAGTGCCCCGTGAAGGGCTCCAGGAAACCCCTTTCCATGCCTCACCCACAGATGATTTGCTGACCGCTCATTAAGGGGAAAACAAAGAGGTGGTTTTGTTTATTTATTTAAGAGGAAAAATAAATGAGCTGTGACAAAACAATTTGAAACCAGGCCCCTCTGAGACCTGGGCTTTCACTTCCTTGATGGGAAGTAAAACAGAGAATCGAATCCCCCTCCAAATAAAAGTGAAGTTAATAATCAGACAGCTCGAGCCCTGGCCACATCCTGTGTCAGCTCCCTCCCTCCCTCCCTCCCTGGGCTCACTGTTTATAGCAGCCGGGCCCTCCTCCGGAGCCCAGAGTGGGCTTAACTCTTTCCTCCCCTTCACCACCGCCCTCCGTGAAGCCCAACCCTGCTGCGAGGCAGGCGGGCTCCTCACATCCTCTGCGGCCTGCCCACGTGGGCCTGGCCCGCACAGGCCTCTGACCCATGCCATGCGTTTAGGAAAACCAGCTTAGTCTCCTGCTTGTCCTGCACAGAACCCGAAGTGGGCACCGGAGGGCTGCGCCCAGGATGGCTTTCCCTCTGCACCCCTCGAGGAAAGCCCTGGGGCCTCTGCTCTGTGTTCCCTCCATTGCCTGGCGGTGGGCAGGAGCTGCTGTGTTTCCATGGGAAGAAGCACACATTTGGGGGCCTTTGGGTCTGCGTGCTATGCATGTCTCTGAGCCACTGCCTATGAAAACATTACGCTTCCTTGAACACAGTTCTTTCTCGCAGGCCTGGGGGTCATTAGCAGCACCTCCCCTGCAGCTGAGGAAGCCTTGCTAATACTTACTGAGGGCTTTCTACCTGCCAGTCACTTTTTAAAATATATATATATATATTTTTTTTTTGATTGATTTTTTACAGGGAGGAAGGGAGAGGGATAGATAATTAGAAACATCGATGAGAGAGAAACATTGATCAGCTGCCTCCTGCACACTCCCCACTGGGGATGTGCCCACAACCCAGGCACATGCCCTTGACCGGAATCGAACCTGGGACCCATGAATCCGCCGGCTGACGCTCTATCCACTGAGTCAAACCAGTTAGGGCTGCCAGTCACTGTTGTAAGCAACAGCTCTCCCCGACAGAGCCACTGTCCCCTTCACGGTACAGAGAAGGGAACGAGGCACAGAGGGGGCAGTCCCTTGCCCATTGTTACAGGGCTGGTCAATAGCAGAGCTGGGACTTGAACCCAGGCATTGTGGTTCCGAAGCCTATGCCCTTAGCCCCTGAACTCTCAGCCACTGGACTACCTTCTGCTCATGTCCCCTCCTCCGTAGCCTGTGGGTTTCTCACCTGAAGTTACAAACACCCTCTTCTGGCTGAAACTTGTCTCACAGGAAGCCACTAACCAGTTGCCTGGGGCAAATGGCAAAGACTTAGGGGCAGGCTATGTGGGTCACCTGCCCTGCCCGTCCTGGGATTCCTTCCTCTGCATGCCATGGCCACTTAGATTTGTTCTGGGAAAAGTGTCTGTGGCCAGGTCACCTTGCCTCGCCATTTGGCAGGTTCCTGTGGCTGGGAGGATGTGTGGTGCTGCCCCCTGCTGCCTGGAAGTCTTCAGGACAGCTTGCCCAAGGCTCAGGGGGGAAGGCTCCCTCAGAAGGTCCCTGTGAAGTGTGCTCCTGAGCCCGGCCTGCTCTTGGGCTGCGTACCCTGCACCCCTGGCTCCATCTTCGGAGATGAGCTGATCTCCCAAAGGCCTGCTTTCTTGAAATGCCTTTCGCCATTCAAAGCCATGGCCCAGAGGGTGCTGTGCCCTATTTTTCATTTTCCAACCCATTCTTCATCCAGAGAGAGAGCAGTGTGGCCTGTTCCTCCTGAGCAGGAAGGAAGGAAGGGAGGAAGACAGCAGTGATTCTCTGTGACAGCCGAAAGGGCCGACATCCAGTAAGACGCCCGATCAAAGTGACCTCAGGGCATGTGTGCCTTGACTCTTGTTTAATTTAGATGTTTAATTCAGACAGAGTGCCCCAAATGGGGTGGCTCCACTGTGCTCCTCGGAGGCGAAAGGTCGACATTTGCCAAAACCCCTCAAATCAGCATCAGGGCACTCTACCCACATTTATCTCACTTACCATCATCCTAGAAAATGCGGTCTGGGTGATTATCCCCCATTTTCCAGTAGAGGAAACTGAATTTAGAAATGTTGAGTAGCTTGTCCACTTTGCTGGGGGAGGGGGGCAAGAAGAGAGGGGGAGAGGCGGGGGACAGTTCACCGTGGCTTAAAATACATTGAAACCAATTTAAAAAAATCTTTTTTTTTTTTTGAGATTAAAAGCAGTGCAAGGTGGACACCAGCCCCTGGAATGTTTTTCCTGAGGGGCAGGCACCACTCTTGGTCCTCAGGTGACCCTGGGGTGGGGGTCTTCCTGCCCGTTGTCCAGCCCTCCTCACGCCTGGAAGATCTCCCCACGCAGACTCACCTGCTGTCCCAGAGCGCATGTCCTCAGAAGGTCAATGCCATGTGGCAAGAACCGCTGAGCCCTGGTTGGCTGGGGTTTGTCCTGTGGGTTTGACTCCCAGTCAGGGTGCGCCAAGGTGTACACAGGAGGCAACCAGTCAATGTTTCTCTCTCACATCGATGCTCCTCTCTCTCCCCCTCTCTCTCTAAAAATCAGTGAGAACGTATCCCCGGGTGAAGATTAAAAAACAAACAAAACAACACCAAAACCCAACAAGACAAGTACCTTTGAGTTAAAAAATTCTTATAGCTTTTATGAACTTAAAAACATTTTAGTGCAGAAAATTCCAAACATATACAGAAGGAGACAGAGTCGTAGGATTAAGCCCCATATACCCATCACCGACATCACCAATTCCTGCCTATGCTTGTCCATTTCTGCCACCATCTGCTTCCCTGCCGCCCAGGTAATTGTGAAGGAAATCCTATATATCAGATCGTTATCATTATCAGCATTTCCGTATGTATCTTCAAAAAAAAAAAAAAAAAACACCACATGAAACTTAAACTTAACCACAGTATGCTTGTCGCACCTAAAATTTAATAATGTCCCCTAAATATGACCAAGATTTAGTTGGTGTTCACATTTCCAGAGCATTTTAAATCCTACCCCTTTCTACTTCAGGGAGAAAGGGCCCAGTTCTGAAATGCGAATTTCTCAGCAGCTAGTCACGTCCCTACAATCTAGCTCCTCGCAGGACAGATCTGGGGATTTGGGCAGAAGCGCCCGGTTGTTGAGTCTCTGAGGCCAATAAGCCCGTCATAGCCTGGCCCCGTTATAGCTCTCTCGGGGTCAGAGCCGTGCACACAGTGGCCCCGGTCAGTGCACGGAGCTTCTCAGCAGGATGAGCACACACAAGGGTGGGGCTACAACCCGCTGAGCTAATGCGGGAGGGAGGACTGCCCGCAGCCCCCTGCTCGGCGCTCCACCCGCCAGCTGCCTGGGCCTCCTCTGGGACCCTCTTCTCTCTCTTGCTCGGGATACTTGACTGTGTTCCAGGGACTCCGTGGAACCCCACTTTGTGGGGCCTCCAACCTTCTTCTTGGTCTTGCCAAGTCCCTGTTGAACATACAGCAACAGTTGACTAGGGCTGCGTTTGGGAAGGGGGAGGGAGGCGTGTGCACATGCCAAGTACTTTGCTCATCTGTCCTCCCAGCAGCCCCAGGAGGTGGGTATTACTGTCACTGCCATTTCACAGCGAGGAAGACTTCAGCAGGCAGGTAAGTTGGGCCCTTCTTGCCGAGGAAGTGGTGGTGCCAGGATTGGCTTGGTCAGCCTGAACACTGGGCGCTCTCTGTTGCAACATATCGGTTCCCAAATGTTGAGACTCGTCTAGCAAACAGCTAGGCAACTTGGCCGAGGCCCAGGCACTTTAGCCTTTTGAGGACAAATCTTGACAAGTTGGGATCTGCAGTCACCATGCACTTTTCCCTGCAATGTTCTTCACATCTCCCAGAACAGACGTAGTATGACTTATTATTATACACACCCTTATTAGGAGATTAGCTCAGTTGAATGGAATAAATTTTAGGTCATTCAGCCTCTAATTTCCTGGTTTGTCTTTTTTTTTTTTTTTTCATGGTTAAATAACAGTTTGAGTCATACAGTATATGACCGAGACAGGTTTGAAGGTTAGGAGGGATGGGAAGAAACTGGGTTTGAGTACCTGAGGCCACAACCTAGACAGTATCCCTTCTGCCTATTTCGCCCCAGTTTTTGATAGAAGGAAAGTGTGACTTACAGAATCAGGGTCAAGTGACTTCAGAATTCTTAGAGGGAGAAAGGCTGGCACAGGCGCCGTTTTCTTTGTCCCAGTCAATCAGAGTTCAGTCTGAGTAGTGTCCCCTTGGCTGAACTCTGGAGGAGTTTTAAGAAGCAGGGAGGCTTGGACCCCCGTCCATGAGGAGCCTGCCCCGCCCACGGGGGAAGGCCTGAGCACACCACGACCGACACGAATCCCAACTCACTCGCATTTTCACTGCCTTTGCTTCTCCCAACTGCTGCTGCCCTGAAGAAACAGAAGAGTGGGCAGAGGTGGGTCGGACTAAGGAAGGGGCTTGGGCAAAGCCCAAGCAGACACCGGGAAGAGTGGCACTGGCCAACGCACGGAAGAAGGAGAGGCATGAGAAGCTGAGAGAGGCCAAGCAGAGGCAAAGGAACCAGGACCTAAGCGCTCATGGGGCTGATGGACACAACGTGAAGTTCACGTAACTGTTGGCCCATCATGGCAACGGGAAAGCCGTGGCTACCTGCAGGTCCTCTGGGCACTGCCTGGGAATTCATTTAAATCATCTAAATTGTTTTCAAACGTGGCACTTGCTGGGACACCTGTGGCTTTGCGTAGAGTTGGGTATGCCTGTCGTCCAGGATGCCCTGCTGTTCCGGGATGGTGTGTCCACGGGTGGGGTTAGCCCTGGGGCAGGAGAGGTGACCGGATAGGCCGCTCCCTGGAAGATGCAGAGCCAGGAACAACGCTCCGTCACACTACGGCTTCTCCTGCCGGCACGGGCTCCTCCTGCCGGCACGGGCTCCTCCTGCTCAGGCTCTCCAGTGAGCCTGCCGGGCGGCACCACGATGGAAGCCACCAGGCTGGGGTGAACGGATATGGTCTTGGCCTTGTCCAGGAAGATCAGCCCTCACTCTGCAAAATACCAACAGTGGGGGTAAGTTGGGAGAATTGTAGGAAAACCAAGGGCAAGAAGGAAAGCTTGCTTTTCTAGGGCTGCCCTTGCTCTGTGTTCAGAGGAGCCTGAAATCCACAAAGAGCTGTCAGACTCAGAACTAATGAGTGTGGTTGGTTGAGGTCAAAGCGTTGTTGAGCTCATCGCTGCCTCTTCTTCTCTCCTGGGCCTTTTTCTGTTTTCTTTTTTTCCGGTGGTGTTTGCTTTCACATACTTCTCTCTTTGCAGAATATTTATAACTGCTCTCTTCTTCTTTTTCATTCTCAAGTCCCCTCCCCACCCTACTCTGCCTTCTTAGCATAACTTTCCCCTTATTTTGGCCTTCCTTGTTTTACATCTGGATTCCCGGATGGTTTATTCTGTTTCCTGAATCTCTTTCCTCTCCTATTTCTTATAACCTCCCCCCGCTTTCCTTCAGCTTCAATTCTTTCCCCCTGAAGACTTCCTTGGCCACACAGGCTTTTATTCCTGTTCATCTGTTCAAGTGCTGGCAAGAAGGCGGCCACAGCCGGCAGGCGGGGCCGCGGTGGCAGCAAGGACCTGGGTGTCCTTGGAAGAGGAACTCCCTTCTGGAGAGGCCCCCCCCCCCCCCCCCCCGTGAGGGTGGGTATGGCTGCCAGGCCCGGCTGAGGGCTGGGGCAGATGGTGTTTCCTCCACGTTGTGTGGGCCTGGGCCCCATTGCTCATGGAACCTGCCCTTCTCTGGTGTCCGGGTCGGGGACTCACCAGGTTCCACCCAGAAAGGCTGGGGCTCAGGGGCGGTGCACCCCTTGGGCAGGTGTCACTTGTAAAGCTCTGGGCTATGGGTGGGATGACTTGCCACGTGGGGTCAGCTTCTTGGGGGGAGTCTGGGTATCCCCTGGTCCTCGCTGTCTGGCTGAAGCTGGCCTGGGCATCTGGGAGGATCTGGTGGGGAGGCAGAGGCAGTTTCCAGCACAAGATCCTTCCTCCCAGCAGCGCCCACCCCTGGGCCAGTGGGCATTTTCGAGACACAAAAAGAATGCAGGACGCCGCTGATAACGTGAGGCACCTTCAAGGTTCTTAGCCATCGGGGAGCACCATAAACCCCACCTGTGGGAGGTCCTGAGGGTCAGCCCTGGTACTGATGGAAGCAGGTGGTACTTCTCAATGGGCGTCACTGGTGGCAGGGAAACCCTAGAAGTGGCGGCCGCTCCCCGCCTTGTCTGGAGGGGTGGGAAGGGGGATGAGAAGGGTTCTGGCTCTGCTCCCCAGCTGTCTGAGGCAAATCGACTGGAGTCCATCTGGCTGTCCCCCCAGGCCCAGGCTTGCTTCCCACCCTGGGGCGTCGATGCCATTGGGTGCTGGCTGAGTCCTTAGCAGGCTCAGCCGAGAGCATCGAGAGGGATGTCATGCTTTGCCTGGGGCAACCCTGGGGCCAGCTGCATCCCCAGGTAGAGGGGCCCAAGAGCACCAGGTGGACGCCCTGGACTGTACCCTTTTCCCAGCCCTGGATGCCCGCGGCCACATGCTTCTCTGGAAGTGCCATCAAGGGCCCCCTCGCCTTCCTCACACCTGCTCTTGGGCCAGGTCCCCTCCTTCCTCTTCCCTCCTCATCTTCTTCATTAATGCACCTCGTTCTCTGTCACTTTAGAAAAGAACGATTGACAACATAGGAGCTTGAGAAAAGTCTTTGCTTATATTTAATATTCTGTTTACAATTTACTTATGTTTTCTAAGACTTCAACCCTGGAGTCCAACTCTTAGAATCCAGTATTTTTTCAAACATTTATTTTTTATTTTCTTAATGTTTTTTATTGATTTCAGAGAGTCGGAGGGAGAAAGAGAGAGAGAGAGAGAGAGAGAGAGAGAGAGAATCAATGACAAGAGAATCATTGATTGGCTGCCTCCTGCATACTCCACAATGGGGATTGAGCTCGCAGCCGAGGCATGTGCCCCGACCAGAAATCGAACTCTGACTCCCTGGCCCATAGGTCAATGCTCAACCACTGAGCCCCTCCGGCCAGGCGTATTTAAAACTCTAGCACCACAGCCCCAGGGGTCCCCAAGCCCCTAGTCCTGGGCCTTGTGGGTTAGGTGTGTCTGGTTCAAGGGCTATCCTAGACAGGAAGACCCATAAGGGAAGTGGTGATGCATTTTTTTCTAAGTTCTTCCCTCTAACACTGCCAGGAGCCAGCTGGGAGTGAGGACCCGCCCCTTTGATGTAGGAATTCAGGTGGAGATGAGGATCCCAGCCACCTCTTGCCTTCTCCACCTGAAGCCAAAGCACAGGCCCCTTCAACCTGTGGTCTCAGCGCCGCCTGGTTCCTGCCACCTCCCTCTGCCTTCCCTCTTCCCACGCACCGCGTTGTATAAATATTTACACCCCCGGGCTGGCAGGCATCTCTCTCCAGCTGCTTCCCTGTCTCTGGGAGAGCTTGTTCTCTCCCTGAACAGCTGCAGCAGATCTGGTTGCCTTTGGTCAGACGAGGGCAGGCCTTGGTTTGGGGCCTGCAGGCCCCTGGGGTGGAGGGTGCAGTTGGCGGGAGAAACTCAGATCTAAAGAAGTCACAGGGCTGTGGCAAAGATCCATCCCCGCTCGCTCTTCCACCGGCTGCCTACGTGGCCACCCTCCAAGAGCCATCTGATCCCTGCTCTGGCTGGGGAGGTGGGTCCTACTTCCCAGACAACAGTTCCCCAGGGCGGGGTCTGCCCCACTCTGGGCTGGAGGACCATTCCAAAGCAAACTGGCTGGCGGGAGGACGGACAACACAGGACAACACAGGAACGTGGTTTACTTGCAAGGACTTTACAGTTTACAGGCACGTACTATACTCTTGTTTACGCGGAAGCAGACCCCCCAGTTTGGAGCAAGAACCCCCTGGAGATTCTTCACATGGGCCTGGGCCTCTGGCCAGCTCCTGCCCCAGGTACCTTCCCTCCCACCAGCCCCTGTGCAGTGTACCTGGGGGTGGGGGAGGGGAGAGGACAGATGCCGCTTCCCCGGTCTTCCTTGGTGACCCAGGAAGCAGGAGTTTGCCAAGAAACCAGCATTTGTTAGGTTCCCATTGGCTGGGCACTGTGGGAGGTACTTCCCCATATTCTCAGGCAATTATTCAAGGCTTAAGCCCAGCTGAGTTCTTTCTGAGCTTCCTGGTGTGTCTCCTCTGCCTGCCCTCAGATGGCGGCCACAGAGCAGCCACCTCCCTGGGCCAGAGTCCAGTCTTTCTCTGGTCCTTTCAAGCTCAGCAGGCACCTCCCAGAGCCAGCCAGTGGACCCTGATCTCACCTGCCTGCAGTGGGTGCTGGTCACCTGCTGCCACCTCCCCTTCCATGTCTCAGTTTCCCCCCACATCTGTGGGAGGTAATTAATCTGTGCTCCACAAAGCATTCCAAATTCAGCACAAGAATATATTTTTAAAAAACAACATGGTGGGTCCTAGCTGGTTTGGCCCAGTGGACAGAGCGACGGGCCTATGGACTGAAGGGTCCTGGGTTAGATTCCAGTCAAGGGCACATGCCCGGGGTTCAGGCTCAATCCCCAGTCGGGGTGGGGGGGCAGGGGGTGAAGTATGCAGGAGGCAGCTGATCAATGATTTTCTCTCTTCATTGATGTTCCTATCTCCCCCTCTCCCTTCCTCTCTGAAATCAATAAAAAGATATATTTAAAAATCCAAACCAGACCAAAAACGACGACATGGTGGCTTCATTTCACTCTGTTTGCTACATATGGGGCAGGGGTGGGCGTGACAGAGAGACTTCAGGTATCAGGCACTAAGAAGAAGGTGTGTCCAGTGCTTTGGGGAAGCTGAGGAAAAGGAACACAGGGATGAAAAGGCCTGGGTTTCATATTCAACCACCCCAACATTCAAGTAGTGCAGCCACTGGCTTGGAGCTGTGGAGTGGGGAGGGGGTTCTGGTGGGGGCTGGGGACAAAGGATCCAGTCTCCCTGACCCACACTTGTGCCAGAAAGAAAACAGATTCAACCGAGATCTAAATTTCTCTCCCCTCTTCATGCTCACACCCCTTCTGGGACTAGGAGGAAATCTAGTGTCCAGGTGCCTGTATGAGGCTGCAGAGACAGCCCTGGCCCAGTGCTTGGTATTCAGAGGCGAGCGGGCGGGCCATGGGAAGGTGGGGCAGGGGAGGAGAGGGCTGGATGTGGCTTAGGGGGTGTGTGCAAGCAGCAAGGTGGGAAACCACAGCTCCAGCCGTGCAGCTGCGAGATATTCCTGTTGCTTGCCTCCCCAGCCCAAAAGGTACAACAAAACCCAAATAAAAGCCTGACCTGGCAGATATTAATACCCCAGAGCCAGGGCTGGTGTGCAAGCCACCGCCCCCTTCTTCCCCCTTCTGTTTCTATAAGCGGCTGAAATAAATTTAGCGAAACAACCCTACCACCTGAGGACCTACGATGTCAGAGCAGTGGGACTCTTTACCCTGAAAGCGCCCGTTTTCAGAGCTGAGAGCTTCCTGTTTAAGCTCCCTTTGGGAATGGGATGCTCTCCATCTAAAATAATGATTTTCCTGCACTCACCCATTCCTCATCAACGTTTTGACACAGGATGGTGTGCTAGAAAGCTGACCTATAGATGCTCTACCGCTTAAAATTGTCAACTCCGTGGGGCCGATGGCTACTTGGATCCATTGGAGTATTTATTGTGAGGTCATTTTTTGTGACATCTGTGCATGTTCACCTACATTTCTCCATTGTCTGTCACACTGAATAGTGGTTATGGCTAAGTGACCAAAGTAGAGAATTTCTTATTGAGGGCCTACTGTGTGCTAGGCATTGTGCCCAGCACTGGGGGTTGAGTTGAGAATGGAGAGAGCCTGCTTTCGGAGCATACATCCTGGTGCGAAGGGAGTTGTCAAACAGTTAAATGATTACAAAAAATCTGACAACGAATATCCTGCTTAATAGTGAAAGACTGAGGGCTTTCTCTCGAGACTGCTATCAAGGCGAGGGTGTTCGCTTTCACCGCGCCCTTCAGCATCATATCGGACATCCTAACCAGGGCAACAGGGCAAGAAAAAGAAATAGGATGTATACTACTGAAAGAAAGATATCAAACTATTCCTATTAGCAGATAATGATTGTCCATGTTAAAAAACAAAGCAAACATGTAAAAACAAAACTTAAGGAATGTACACAAAAACCTTACCACTAAAGTGACTTTATTATAGGATGCAAGGTCAATGTACAAAAATCAACTGTGTTTCTATACACTAATAATAAGAAAGTGGAAACTGAAAATTTAAAAAATTACAATAGTTACTCCCAAAACATACTAGGTATAAATTTAGCAAAATATATATAGTAGCTGTATGCTAAAAACTACAAAACACCAATTAAAAAAATAAAAGAAGACCTAAATAAATAGACTTACCATTTTCATGGAGTAGAAGACTCAACATTGTAAAGATGCCATTTCCTCCTGAACTGATCTACAGACTTAATGCAATTCTAATAAAAATTCCAGTATGATTTTTTTGTGTGTGTAGATATAGACAAGCTGGCTCTACATTCATATAAAAAGGCAATGGAACTAGAATAGCTAAGATAATTTTGAAAATTGAGAATAAAGCCAGAGGAATTACACCACCTGATTTGAAGACTTACTATAAAGCTACAATAATCAAGACAGTGTGGTATTGGCAAAGGAATGGACACACAGTTCAGTGGAACAGAATAAAGAGACTCATTCCAGTACGGTCAACTGATTTTTGGATAGGTGCAAAAATAATTCAATGGAAAAATGATAGTCATTTCCATAAACAGTGTTGGGATTGGACATCCATAGGCAAAATAAATAAACAAACAAACAAACAAACCTCAACCTAAATTTCACATTTTACATAAAAACTAACTTCAAATGGATCACAGATATTAAAACATAGACTACAAAACTTTTAGAAGAAAACAGAAACTCTTAATGACCTAAGGTTAGGCAAAGAGTCCTCAGATAAGACGCCAAAAGCACGATGCAGAAAAGATAAAGCTGATACATTAGACTTCATCAAAATTAAAGACTTCTGCTCTGTGGACATACTTTGTTGAGAGAATGAAAAGATAAGATACAAAATGCAGAAAATATTTGCATATATTCTGGATACAGTTGACAACATAGCTGTATCCAGAATATATAAAGAACTCTTAAAACTCAACAGTAAGAAAACCACCAATTAAAAAATGGCGAAAACACTTGACCAGACATTTCACCAGGGTACATACAGTTGGCAAACGAGCTTATGGAACATGTTCACCATCATTACCCGTTAGAAAAATGCAAGTTAAAACCTTGAGATATCATAAGGTGAAATAAGACACCACTACACACTTATGGAATGAGTAAAATAAAAAGTACAATAATAAGTGCAGGTAAGTATGTGGAGCAACTGGAAACTCTTAGATATTGCTGTTGGAGATGCAAAATGGTCTATCAACTCTCAAATATGATCTGGCAGTTTTCTATAAATTTCAATATAATTTTTTTAAAAAGTTGTTCTTTTGGAACTAGCAACTGAGCAAGGTACGGGCCCTTGACTGGAATCAAACTTGGAACCCTTTGGTCTGCAGGCTGATGCTCTAGGTACTGAGCAACTTTTTTTTTTTTTTTTTTTTTTTTTAAATTTCAGAGAGAGGAAGGAAGAGGGAGAAGGAGAAACATAGATCAGCTGCCTCCTGCACACCCTACTGGGAATCGAACTTGCAATCCAGCAGACAGGGGCCCTGACAAGAATCAAACTGACAACCTCCTGGTGCATGGGACTGTTGCTCAAACAACTGAGCTAACTGGCCAGGCAAATTTCAATATACTTTTACTATATGACTCAGCAATCCTGCTCCTAGTTATTTACCCTAGAGAAACAAGAATTTATGTTCCCACAAAAATCTGTACACAAATGTTTATTACAGCTTTATTCTATATGGCCCCAAACTGGAAATAATCTGATGGTCTCCATCAGGTGAATGGATAGAAAACTGGTGGTATACACATATAGTGGAATATTATTCTTCAATT
Source organism: Murina feae (assembly GCA_004026665.1). NCBI lineage: Eukaryota > Metazoa > Chordata > Mammalia > Chiroptera > Vespertilionidae > Murina > Murina feae. Next base: position 19,346 of record PVJC01007641.1, on the reverse strand, counting down.
CCAACTATTAATACATGCAACAACATACATAAATCTCAAAGGCATTATACTGTGTGAAATCATACAGGCTATATGACTCCATTTATCTGGGATTCTGGAAAAGTCAAAATTATAGTATAGAAAACAGCAGTGGTTGACAGAGTAAGGGATGGGGCAGGATATGACTACAAGGGGGTGATGGGACTCTTCTGTTTCTGGATCATGGTGATGGATATAATGAATCTATTCCCATGTTAAAATTCATAGAACTATATACTAAGTAACAGTCAATTTTACTATTCGTTAAGAAGTAAAGTTTGTAGGAATGTATACTCACAAACCGAATGAAATAAGTACTTTGAAGGAATTAAACATTCCATGTGGACATAAAAGAGAAGATTGATGCCTTGCCTTGATGGGGGAAGAGGGACAGCAAGAATGGTACCAAGAATGGTGGAGGAAGTGATCTTGAGCTAGGTTCTAAAGAGTGATTTAAAATTTATTTGGGTCAAAGGAAACTCCATTCAGTAGAAGAAATAGCATGTGTCAAGGCCCTGGGGCAAGAGGAAGGACTATTCATTTTCATCTGAAATTGAAAGCACAGGCGTGCTCCGAGCCAATGGGAGAGGTAGTGGTGGGAAGAGGAGGAGGCTAGAGCAGTAGAAGAATCAGATTTTGCTGGGCTTAGAGTTTGGTTTTTATTCTAAGAGGGATGAGGAGCCAAAGGTTTTAGGCAGTTGTAACACAAAATCAGATGTAGGTTTTGGAAAAGATCACTTGCACTGCCACATGGAGAAAGGTTTGAGGATGGGGATGAAGCCTAACCGAGTATGCAGGAAACTTGGAGTTGGAAAGAACCCCTAAAAGAGAGTTTCTCAATCTTGGTATGACTGACATTTTGGACCAGAAAAATCTTTTTGTATGGAGGGCTGCCTCAGGGCCTGCCTTATCCAGGGCTGGGGGTGGAGCCAGAAAGTGATACAGATCAAAGCTGTCAGTTGACCATTTGATGACATCTATACTGAAGAATCCTTTTGCAAAATTCACACCCCAACCCGAATTTTTGTGATGTAATGAGGCCCGAAGAATGGTTTAGTTTACATACAGTGGGTAGACATAGTAAAGATTTCAGCTAGGCACTTTACTGGCCAATTTTGGGCCTATTATTATTCCCATTTTAGAGATGAGGACCCTGAGGCTTTGGTCAGTGTCTTGAAAAGTCACAAAGACAATATCTGGCTCCGGAATGGCCCAACTTTAAAATCCTTGGACCACAAATTCTCAAACCTTAGTGTTTGAGTCACTGGTAGAAAGTTTATTAAAATGCCGATTCCTGGCCCCACCCCAAAGCGTCTGATTCACTGGGCCTGGGTCCAAGCTGAGGAATCTGCATTCCCCAAGCACTTAGTTAAATCTAAACCAGGCACCTCTCTGACAACTCTCGGCCCTCCCTCTACTCTAACCCAGGGATCCTGCGGCGGCCCCAGGGTCTCAGGTAGCAGAGGTTGGGTGGAAAGGGCGGGGCCAAATCCGAAGAATTTGGGGGATTTCTGCAAATGACCTACAGCCGGAGAAGAACTGTTAACATCGCGGGGCTCTAGGGAGGCAGGTCCTGCGCTGCCACCAGGGCCAGGAGGGGACTCCGGGGAGGGAGTGGCCTTGAGGGCGCTCGGGGGGAAGGCCGAGGGCTCAGCGGCCCGGTGCCCCACACTCTCACCTGCCTCCAGGTGCGCCCAGGGTGCAGACTGGTCACCGAATATTCAGACGCGTCCTGCTTCCCTAATCCCGAGGACTTTCACTTTCCCCTTGGACGGAACCTAGCCACCCCCCCACCCCACCCAGCCAGAAAGGCCCGGCCAGGCCCGCCCCCGGCGGACACCCGCTCCGGCGCGCAGGGCGGGCCCGGAAGTGGGCGCGGGCCGCGGACCTGGCGCTGCGCCTCCCAGTCGGAAGCGGCGGTGCAGGTGAAGGCGCGGCCTCCGTGCGCGCGGCGCGGGGAAGGAGCCGCGGGGCCCGGCTGAGCCCAGCGCCGGGGGGTGGGGGTGGGGGGTGCACGCTTCCCGTCGCGCTTCCTGCCGGGTCGTGGCTCCCTGCCGTTCCCGCCACCACCGGGCACCTGCGGAGCACCTCTCCGCGGGGCCGGGCCGGCGCAGGGCCCCCGATCGCCGCGGCGGGGATGGCCGGGTCAGCGAAGGGTTAAGGAGGCTCGCTCCCTCCCCGCGGCTCCCTCACCCTTGGAAAGTCCCCGAAATGACGTTGCAACCCGACAATTAAAAAAAGGGTTTAATTATAGAGGCAGGCTCTGGGAGCTGGAACAAACCCGGTCGGTCGGCCGGGCGGTAAACAACTCCGGGGCCAGCGGGCCAGGCTGGCCGCCGCCGCCCCGCGGAGCCCGCGCCGCCTTGGGGAGCGGGGGAGGGGAGTGCCCTCCGGGAGTTGGAAAAGCGGAGGAAATTCGAGGAATCGCGTTCTCTTTGGGGTGGGGTGTGTGTGTGTGTATGGGGGGGTAACTAGCCCGGGGCGCCGAGCCGGGCCGTGGTGCTCGGGCCGGTCCTGCAGCGGCGGGGAGGGCGCCCCGGAGAGGCAAGGGGTGGGGAGGGGAGCAGCGGGTGCGGCCCGGCCCGGGGCGGGAACCGTCGGAGGCTCCGCGCGTCCCCCTCACCCTGTAGCCCCAGCACAGCTTCGAGAACCCTCCAGACTTCGTCCAATGGGCCCTTTTGGGGGGAGGGGCGGGGGAATAATAAAAAAAACACCCGAAATAGCTTCACATCAGGACGCAGACTAACCTTGTGGCTTTTAACGCGCACCCTACTCTGTCCTAAAATCTGGAACTCATTACCTCATCTCCAAGAAACTGCACGAAACCGCCCCCCACCCCCTTCTTGGAGCTGGGGGAGGGAGCGAGCAAACACATCCCTCCCTTTAAGAAAGAAACTTACATTTGATTGATTTAAATGAAGGTGCACGGAAGTTATTTCCCTTTCTGGCGCTTGCCAGATTTCAAGAAAAGCTGCAAAATGGGAGCAAAGGGGGGGAAGCAACAGGCGGCTGGACAGCCGAGGGAAAAGCGAGGGCAGCAGCCGGGTTGAAAATGGGGGCCATCCATTTAAGTCAAAGAAGACAAATAAAAGCGGACCGGTGTGTGTGTGTGTGTGTGTGTGTGTGTGTGTGTGGCATCACATAGGTTCATGGTCGCAGCAAAAGTTGTGTGTTTCGCCAAGATGAAAAACAAGCAGTTCCTAAAACAGTTGTGATTGGAAAGGTTTCCCGGGTTTGCCAAAGGCTGACGAAGAAATCAGAAATGCGGTACAGCGTGTGAGTGTGTGGTGGCGAGAGTGCGGCTCTGCTCCGCCCGCCCCGTCCTTTCCAAAGAAACGTGCTCATAATGGGGTGACCTAATTACATCGCAATGGAACCCGCGCTCAGCCACTCGGCGCACGGGGTTTCGTAACAGACCCGGCGGCCTCGAGTGCTGGGAAGAAACGTGCGCGGACGGAGGCGGCGGCCGGCTCGCGGGGGGAAAGGAAAAACGCAGCCCCGCCGCTTCCGCCCGGGGCCTCCCTGCACACGCGCGCGAAGGCGTGGGGCGGGCGGGCGGGGGACGCGCTAACGTTTCGTTTGGGTGAGTGGAGGGGCATCCGAACCTGATAGTAAATAAGTACAATCTTACAGTTTTTAAAGGAGTAACAATCTATCGGGTGGGGGGGCGCTTTGGGTTGGGACGACCCCATGTCCCCCTCCCCCTCTCCCGCCCAAACAGCGCAGCCCGACCAACCATATGTTCCGTTCCCGAGGGGGCGGGCGAGGAACAACAATAGGTTAAGTGTCGCCTCCCCATCTCTTTACTTTCATTCTTGCCAAAGTAACTTTTTTTTTCATTGTTCAAGTGTCTAGGCGCGGTGTGTGTGTGTGTGTGTGTGTGTGGTTTCGGCGCGGCCCACAGTTTAGAAAGCGCGTGGAAAGTTGTATGTTGCTAGGTGGGTTTTTTGGGGGAAGTTTCTTTTTGTTTGTTTTTACAAAAAGTTTAAAGATCGGATGCGTGAAATAAATACAACTCCCAGTCTTCCTAAAATAAACAACCCCCTCCCCGACCCCCAGGCCTACAAGAGTGCTGGCTGCAAAGTGAGCGCGAGTGGGGACGGGTGCGGCGCGCTGAATCGTGCTGCGCTCAGCCCCGCCAGGCCGGGTCCTCCTGGGGGTGGGTGGGTGGGGGGGGAGCGAAGTCTCCCACAACCCCCTTGAAAAAAGAAAAAAAAAAAAAGTAAAACCCCGGAGTTGAAGGCTGCGTGCGTCCCAAATTTCCAATCTCGTCCCCTGCCAGGTTTGCGGAGGGGAGCCGAGCGCGGAGGACAGTTCGGCTGTGCGAGGCACTGGAGAAGTTTGGAGCAAGATCAGCTCAAGATGGAAACCGCAGCGGTGCTCGGCACGGGCTTCAGCTCCCGCTTGCAAAAAAGAGAAAGTCGAGCCCGCCTTCCTGCCCCACAAAACACAACAACACAACAAGAACCCCGAAGAAGGTGGAATGAGTGATGTCACAGAACCCAGCTCTCAGGCTGACAAAGGAGGGGCGCGCGGCCGGAGAGCAGGGCGCGGGGGAGCGCAGCGAGCGGACTCCAAACTTTTCCTCTTTAAGAAAAAAAAAAGTTGTGCGCTGCTCGGAGTGGTTCCCCCCGCCCCCCGCCTTCTTTCCTCGTCTCCCTTCCCCCTTCTTCCTTTTGAAAGTTTTTTTTCTTTCCTCCCCGAGTTTGACCGCATGGCTGATTCAACTTCAGTGTCAATCAACTTTTTTTCCTCCTCTTCCTCATTTAAATACGTTTAAACTCCTCCTCTCGGGGCTACTATAAAGCGGGCTTCGCGCGCCGCAGCCGGAGTCAGAAAGGCGAGGGGCCCCGGGAGCAGGCTTGTGGGACTCCAGACCGGAGAGCCGGAGGCTGCGCCTTCCCCGCACCGGGACCTTCAGGACACGCACCAGATCTCCGTCCCTGCCCCGTGCGAGCGCCCACGATGACCACCACCCTCGTGTCTACCACCATCTTCGACTTGAGCGAAGTTTTATGCAAGGTAAAGTGGGGCGGAGTGTCTGCTTTTTCAGAAGATGTTCCCTTTTGCCCTAAAAAGACCCCCCCCCAAGTTTATGTCTAGGAAAGCGGCGGGGGGGGAAGTCACAGGGGGACGTCAAGATAGCTTTTCTTTCCTACGCCCATCCCTCCTCTCCCCCCCAGTTTGAAGGAATTTGGCCCTCTGCTCCCCACCCTTTGAGTTTCAGCAGTTTCTGGCGGCGATTGCATGGGAATGTAATTCAGAGACCGGGGTTTTGGGGGGCAGCGCGGCTGGGCTCCCCCAGGGACGCGGGGGCACTTTTCGGGGGTCACGTGCTACTCGAGCCCAGTCTCCGTGGTCTGCTCGGTCTCCCGGTGTGTGCCCGGTGCGGGCATCGCCGCCACCGGAGGGGTTCCGGTCTCTTTGGCCACATCGCCGGCCTGTGGGGTGGGGAGGGGGCTCCCTCGGGGAAGTGTGTCTCCGGACGTTTTGCCGGGAGATTGCCCCGTCGGTTTTGAAGGGGCTGGTGATCTTCCAGAAAAAGGCAACAGTTGTCATTCAGGAGATGTTGCAGACGAGCTGGGCGGCTTCCGCGGGCCCCGACTCGGCCCATCTTCCTCTTAGGACAGACGGTCGTGCTGCACACGTTCGGGTGAAAGTGGGACTGGGGTAGACCCACTTGTCTTCTGGGGGGCAGCGGCTCGAAGACAGGGAGGGTGGGGGACACGATAACACGATAAAGGCCGGTCTGAATTGAAGGGTCTTCGGGAGGAAGGACCTAATAGGGGCGTCCTTAAGCCGTGTAGCTTGCCAGCGGGCGTGAGAAAAGGCAGGTTTTAAGCCCAGAATGTCCCAGAAGGGCCGGTGTGAAGTGTACAGAGAAAAAAAGAAAAAGAGCCTACGGACTCCCCAGTTTTATTCCTAAAGAAATCAGGAAGCTGCTAGGCTACTTTTAATTGCTGAAGTGTTTTTGCCTTCTTTTAAACACGTCGGGTCATGTTGCTCTCTTTCCCCAGCTCGCTTCTCCAGTCGGCGCAGCTAGCTGCCAGGGCCCCAGGGCTCTGCAGGGTTGGGGTGCAGGGACGACGAGGAGCTGAAGAGAAACATCAAAAAGTTGGAATTTCAGCTTCCTTCCTTCCCTGCGCTTTCCCAAACTCCAGGCGCCCTGGCTGCCTGAGTTCTCCGCTCCTCTTCCTTCTCTTCCCAGCTCTCTCTCGCTCTTTGATCTATTTCTCTTTCTCTCTCCCCCGCCCCCCCCAGGACTTTTTAAATGAACCTCATTGTTGGGAACCGGCTCTCAACTTGGTTCCTGTAATCCGCTCTCCATGGGGTGGTTGCTGTTACAGATTCCCGATCCCGGGCAGCAGATCCTAAGGGACCAACTTTAGAATTTGCACAATGACACCCATATGGGCTGGGAGCCAACTCCCAGGTCACTCCCCACCCCCACCCCCAGCACCCTTTCCAAATCTTGGGTACAGTTTGGGCAGGTGAAACCCGTTGGAACAGAAACCTTCCTGTGGTGGCTCTGCCTCCGCCCCTCAAGTCCATTATTGACTGGCAGGCCTGTAGGGGGGGATTCGGTGCTTTCTTTTCCCTTCCCACCTGCAGCTCTGCGTTAAAGATTACACACTGGCGCTCTATCCCAGCTTGCTCTGGGAGCCAGAAGACTAATTGCGAAGGCATCTTCCCAGGGGAGAAAGCATGGTGGAAGGCACCCCTTTCCCGAGCATGGGGCAATGAGTTTTATTTTCAGGAATCACATCCCTCTTCTCCCCCTCATCGCAGACAGGGGACAGGGAATTCCTCCCCCCCCCACCCCCAAAGCAAGATAAAAGCAATGGCAGTCTGGAAAACTGGCTAAAGGAAGGGAACACTTCTGGAGGAAGTTAAGAGACTTAGGCCAAGTTTAGTGGTGGCTGACTAAGCGGGGATTGATTAAAAGGGGGTGGGGCTCATGCCTTCTAAGGTTTACCTGTTTTGTTAGGGGGAAGGCAGTCCAGAGAGGTCTGAGTGATGTGGGGTCTTTTGAACTGAGGAATCTATTTGGGAGGTAAAGAAGTTGAGTTTTATGGATGCAAGTGGTAGCTCTGGGGTAGGATAATGGGGGTCTATTTCCGGGGTCTGCATGGGATAGGGTGCATGCATAAAACAGCTTCTCACATAGGCTAGGATTTTTATTTTATTTTATTTTTTGAAGCACGGGGCCAAAGTAAACACAAGTGGCTGGTCTGTGGGAGAAGGGAGATGGGGCCGGCCAGGGAGGGGTGGGAATGGTTTCTTGGAGGTGGGCATTTCTGATTGTGGAGGGGGCTGCCATTAGCAGGTACCCTCTTTGGGCCTGTGGGTGGCCTTTGTCACTAACGATCCTCTCTCTTCTCTCTCTTTCCTCCAGAGTAACAAGATGCTCAACTACAGTACTCCCAGTGCAGGGGGCTGCTTGCTGGACAGGAAGGCGGTGGGCACCCCGACTGGTGGGGGCTTTTCCCGGAGGCACTCGGTCACCCTGCCCAGCTCCAAGTTCCACCAGAACCAGCTTCTCAGCAGCCTCAAGGGCGAGCCAGCCCCCGCTCTGAGCTCTCGGGATAGCCGCTTCCGAGACCGCTCTTTCTCGGAAGGGGGTGAGCGGCTGCTGCCCACCCAGAAGCAGCCAGGCAGCGGCCAGGTCAACTCCAGCCGCTACAAGACGGAGCTGTGCCGCCCCTTTGAGGAGAATGGCGCCTGTAAGTACGGGGACAAGTGCCAGTTCGCACATGGCATCCATGAGCTCCGAAGCCTGACCCGCCACCCCAAGTACAAGACGGAGCTGTGCCGCACCTTCCACACCATCGGCTTCTGCCCCTACGGGCCCCGCTGCCACTTCATCCACAACGCCGAGGAGCGCCGCGCCCTGGCCGGGGCCCGGGACCTCTCCGCTGACCGTCCCCGCCTCCAGCACAGCTTTAGCTTTGCTGGGTTCCCCAGTGCCGCTGCCACCGCCGCTGCCACGGGGCTGCTGGACAGCCCCACGTCCATCACCCCACCCCCCATCCTGAGCGCCGATGACCTCCTGGCCTCACCCACCCTGCCTGACGGCACCAATAACCCCTTTGCCTTCTCCAGCCAGGAGCTGGCGAGCCTCTTTGCCCCTAGCATGGGGCTGCCCGGGGGTGGCTCCCCGACCACCTTCCTTTTCCGGCCCATGTCCGAGTCCCCTCACATGTTTGACTCTCCCCCCAGCCCTCAGGATTCTCTCTCGGACCAGGAGGGCTACCTGAGCAGCTCCAGCAGCAGCCACAGTGGCTCAGACTCCCCCACTTTGGACAACTCAAGACGCCTGCCCATTTTCAGCAGACTTTCCATCTCAGATGACTAAGCCAGGGTAGGGAGGGTCTCCCTACCCACTCCACCCCATCCCTACATCCCCTACCCTCATCTCCCTGTCCTACCCTACAAACCCGTACATTGACAAGGTTAAGCTCAACCTCTTTCCCCTAGAACCTTGGAATGCTCCCTCCTCTCCTCCCTTTTAACCTTCCCCCCCCCTAACGTAATGACAAGTCAGTTTGTCAGTAGCTTCCTCTGGCTTGAAACCCCCTCCCTTGATTTTATAGCCCACTTACCACGCATAACAGATAAGTCCCGTATTTGTCAGTAGATGCCTTTTTCCCCCTCCCCGGCTTAAGCCTTAAGTGCCAAATCACAAAAGAAAAAGCAGTAACAGTTTACAGAAGCAACTTAGTGCCTTGTAATCTAACTTTGTCACTGTGACTACATTACCTCTTCAGCGCCAGAGGGCACCCGTGGGCCTCCCAGAGCCTCTGCCTATGGGGAGGGGGGAGGGGGGGAGGGGACCCAGACCAGCAGCTCCCTCCACTGGCGATACAACTGCACCTTCCCTTATTTCAGTCTCCCACACACTTCCTCCTCCCTCCTCCAGTAACCCCCGCCCCCCCCACCCCCCTCGGGAGAGTTGTTGCCAGACTTGGGTTTTTGGGGAAACCTGTCTTGACATTCAAAACCGTTTTCTTCCCGACCCGAACCTCTGTTGACTAATCTTGCCTGGGTTCGCGTAGGTCTACAGGAAGGAAGACTGAAAAAGTGGATGAAGGTTGTGACATAAGTGGGACTTTGTGATTTAATTTTTTCTTTTTTCTTTTTTTTTTAAAGTGGGGAGGAAGGGGAAGCTAGATGGACTATGAGAGACTTGATTTTGGTGCTAAAGTTCCCCAATTCATATGTGACATCTTTAAAAAAAATGACAAAAAAGTGAGAGAAAAGCTAAAAAAAAAACATGTAAGGGGTGAGAGTTAATGGTATTCATTCCACGTACAATATCTGTGTAAAACGATTTCCCGTAGACGTAGCTTTAATGGTTTTTGCTCTAGAATACCGTAGGTCTATCCTTAGAGCACTCACGCCCTGCTTTGTTCCCTGGGTTTTAAACTTCATATAACTTTCAGAAATTGGAGAGCAAAATTTTTGCTTGTCACTGCACATCAATATAAAAAAGCTTATTTAACTTATCAAAACGTATTTATTGCCAAACTATGCTTTTTTTTTGTTAATTTTGTTCATATTTATCGGGATGACAAATCCATAGAATATATTCTTTTATGTTAAATTATGATCTTCATATTAATCTTAAAATTTTGTGACGTGTCTTTTTCCCTTTTTTCCACAGTTTTAATATATTATTCTTCAACGACATTTTTTGTAACTTTACACTTTTTTTTTGGTTATTTTATTTTAAAAAAATGAAAAATTAATTTAAAAAAATGCAAAAAACTGTTGGATTATTTATTTTAGAAATTTCCCCCCTTTGTGTTGGACTGCAAATTGAGTTTCTTTCTCTTTAGGCCTTTCACAACTAGGACTAAGAATGTATGTAGAAGTTCTGTGACAGTACAGAAGGAAAACAACTTTTTATGTATCTCTTCTAAAAGGGGAAAAAACAAAAAAAGCGAAACCCTTTGACTTCCACGTGCCCATCTCAAGACATTCCGATGACAGATTTGAGGTTCTGGATTCCAGGTTTAGAGTTTTTCAATGTTAACGCAAACAGAACTGGCACACACACATTAAGATGAATGTAATTATTATTCCTCTTGCTGGTCACTACCGTCGCTTTCTATTTCTCTTTCTTTGTGTGAATTTATTTAAAAGAAAACTTTTTGTAACGACTATTTGCAGTTTAAAAAATCAATAAACCCCATTTTTTTTTTCAAGAAACTGATGGTAAAGATGGTTTTCCTTGGCTTGCGGTTTTCCTGTGTGGGTTTGTCCTCCTGTATGTGTTGCAGGTAAAACAATGGCCAGCTCCCTTGGGTGATGCTGGAAGTCTGCTGAGCTTAGAGGTGGGGTGGAGATTTATTGCAGGGCAGCCTGTACTTCTAAGGGATCTGCCTGGTCTGTGGGTTGTTGGCACAAGGCCAGCCTGGCCCAATTGTGGACTCAGGTTCTTCAGGGCCGCTGAGGCACAGGGGTTCCCAGTCTCCTTTGCCCAGCCTGTGTGTGGTGTTTGCACTGCCAAATGGTGAAGGGGGCGGGAGGGGGGGCGGCGCGTAGCACATGGCACACCTGAGGAATTGACTTGAAGTCCTATCTTCAAACTACCTGGAGTAAGATGACCTCTCACTTCAGCGATCAGGCTTGGAGAGGAGCATCCAGGGTGGGGAGGGGCCGGAGAGGTTTCACTGGGTTCTGACATGCTTCTGTATTGCGAGCGCTGTGAAGGGGAAGTGGATATGAAAATGGCTAGCACAGTGGGAAGTCATCCTTAGGGCTTAGTGATACCTTGGTACCATGTAGAGCAGGTAAATTGTCATCTTGGGAAGGGCAAGGTCTTGGCTAGGAACAACCCAGCCCAGGCCAGATGCCCACTGAGGGGATGTCGCCTGCCAGAGAGGTTGGGTCTTTTCTGAAAATTCCGAGTCTGGTTCTTAGGAGGATTTCTTTTTGGGGAGACAGAGACGAACATTGCTATTGGAGGCTCAGCTGCCTTTGGTTCTTTGCACTCAGTAAACTTTTGGGGCTAAGCTGGCTTTCCCCTTTGACTCCACCAGGCCAAAGGCAGCTAGGTCTGCAGAAGACACTGGGGAAGACATACCTTATGCACCCTGTCGAGTCTTCCTTTCCAGGCCTGTAGGTACCTGCTGGGGGGCAGGGGTATGAGGTAAAATAGGGGCTATTACCTCTTAGAGGGCAAAAGCTGGTGGTGAAGGGAAGGGGAAAAGCAAGCTGCCTGGGACTGGAGTGAACCTAGGCCTCTGTCCCTTCAGGAGGGACTGACTGTGGAGGGGGGTGTGTTTGTGTTGATGGTGTCATGGCATGTGGTCTTCCTCTGACTAAAAGCAGTCACTCACCTTGAGCTCATTCCCTGCAGGCATAGATGGGCAAGTAGGGGACATAGAATTTTCTGGCTCCTGGTTGGGTTCAGAGGGGACTAAACATACCCACTGCCTGCCCAGAATGTTCTCCATTGAGTCAGTCCTCGAGTGATAAAGGAAGCATGCGGTGGTCTGTGAAGACAAGGGGGTCCCCCTTTGGCCTGAGGAAGTCTCTGTCCCAAGTGAGCGTTGCCCAAGAGCCCAATCTGTCTACCATCTAGTCCTTCAATGGAGAGGAGATAGGTCAAAGCTACTTGGGAAAGGAAGTGGCAGAATTCTTTCGGGCCCATTCTTTTTCCAGGATTGTAGGAGATGAAAGGGCCTCAAGCAGCTGGCAGGGTCTGGGCTGGCGGGGAGTCCAGGAAGGTTTGAGCCCAGCTGGCAGGGACTCTGTATGGCTGAGCTCATCTACAATCTGGGGGGCATAGGAGCCATGCAGAGAGAGCTGGAGGCAAGGTCTCCTCAAAGGGAAGTGGGCAGGAAAGGCCAGGCCAGCCTTTGTCAGCCAACTTCCCGGGCCATGAGGCCTACTTCCCCATCTGCTGCCCTAGACCTTGGAGCATTTCTGGTTTGGGGGCCTGCACAAGATCTGCCCTGGCTGGACAGGGCCTCTGTGGCTGTTGGCCCTGCACCCACGGTCCAGCCCTTGGCTGAAGGTCTTCCCTTGGAGCAGCTCAAATAAATGAGATCTGTTTTGGCCACTGAGCCGTGGCTTACCTTTTTAGGCCTGGGAGCCTCATCTTAAAGAGAAAGGCTGGGATGCTGCTTCTCCTCAGTGGCCCTCTGGTGAAAAGAGGGCCTTTGAGCAAATGTGGGGGCAGATACAAGCTGGGCTTTGCAGCCAATTGGATCATGAAGCGCTGGTTACCAAAGTGGCAGGCAGGGTCAGGGCAGGAGGAAGTTTCCATGGCATGGAAGACGGGTGTTGAAATCCTTTGACCTGGGTTCAAATCCAGCCTCCTCCCCCCCTTTTATATCAGTTTGTGCCTTGGGCAAATGACTCAACCTTGGATTTTCCATCTGATCTCAGGGGTGATTGTGAGGGTCCAGTGGACCCTTAGCCATGACCGCTCTTCATGAGTGCCAGGTAGTCTGGAACTGCATGTGTGTTCATTTCTAAAGTGCTCCGTGACCCCCTGGAGGAAGTTCTGTACCATCCCCATTTTACAGATGGAGAAATCAGGGTGCAGGGTACACGAATGAGTCGCACAGCTAGAAGTGCCAGGATCTGAACCCAGGCAGCCTAGCTCCATCGTTGCATTTGACCACCATGCCACAGGCCGGCACACTGAATGCATTTGGCACAGTCCCTCGCACAGAGTAACTGCAAATTGACCCATGTCGATTCCTGTCTCCCTTGGCCTTTTGAGGAGCTTTTGCAGGGGCATGAGAGCAGCCCGTTGGATTGGATGACTCTGCACTCCCCCCGACCTCCTCCACCGAGTGTCATGACCTCACGTCCCACGAGGCCCTGGATCGGCATGTTAGAGGACGGGGCCTGGGAGGAGGGGCAGGCCACCTCCTTGGACTTTCCCCTTCTCTGCCTGTGGCAGGGTGGCTTCTGTTAATGATTGACAGGAAAGGGTGCCTTGGGAGCCTTGGGATTTGGCTCTGTGCCTTCTTCCCCAGGGTCTCCCCTGCCCTGCACATAGCCAACCATTTAATCGTGCCTGGCTGCACTGACTGGAACTCTACCTGTGTTCAGAGGGGAAGGGGGCTGGGGAGACCAGCCAGGATCCTCCCCGGCCACCCTTTGCCTTCCAGAAAGACCTTCTCAGCCCGGCCTCTGCTCTGCGGGGCAACAAGTAGAAATTCAGAGACGAAACCTCAGCCTTTTCTTGGGGTTCAGTCAGCCCCAGGGTCCCTGTGGTGACCACCTCTTGGTGGGTGAAGCTTAGGTTACAGAGAAGACGTCTAGCTTTAAGGCCAGCAATGATTTTTGGAGGAGCCTCTGAGCCATCACGGTGGGAAATTTATCTCTGAGGAGCCAGGCAGGGCAGGGGCTGCCCACACGCCAGGCCAGGTTCCCTCCTCCTGCCCATGACAGTCAGCTGCTGGTCAGGGGACGAGGAAGCCGCCACTGCGTTTAGGCTGTTTGCAGTTGAGTTGACCTGTTGGTAGAGGCCAGGTTTCGAGGTGCAGGGCTGTGAGTGACAGCCATACTTGCATTGTCAGCTTGGGGTACAGTGAAAACAAATACTGGCCGTGGCCAACCCAGGGGCAGTTTTCTCACTACCTGCAGCCACTCAGGTAGCTGCCCCCCGACTCCTAATTGCACTGCAGGGAAAAGGGGCTCATGATCCCCCAGGACAGGGCCCACCCAGGATTCCAGGGGGATGGGGGGTCTGTTGTCCAGGTAAGGATCGGATTTTGGAGTCAGGGACCTGGGTTCAAGTTCCTGCTTAGAGTGAACCTCACTCTGTGACCTCAAGGAAAAAAATTAGTAAGCAGCTCAGAGCCCCAGTTTCCTCATTTGCAAAATGGGATGATGATGATGATGATGATGATGACACCTAGTTCGGTGGATAAACAAACTGTGGCGTAGCTACACAATGGGATGCTATACACTGTATACAAGAATAAATGCTTACTTACACAACAACATGGATGAATTGCAGGAAGATAAAGTTGAGTGAAAGAAGCCTGAAGCACAAGAGCATATACGGTGAGGCCATTTATATGAAGTTCATAGGCAGGCAAGACTAATCTATATCCATAGAGATTTGATTAGAAGATAAGAGTATATGCACATAAAAGTGATTTGAGCTGCATGCTGAAGGTTTATGCACATTTAGAAGTTACACTTCAAAAACAAAAACCTACAGAATTGTGTTAAATAATACATATAAGAAAAAAAAATTGAGTACCTGGCGCGTCGTAAGGCAACCAGATTTAAAGCGGTACACCATTGACCTGGGGGCGGGGGGCGGGTTTCTTTCTTTTTCCTTTTTCTTCTTCTTCTTTTTTTTATTATTACTTAAAATATTACAAAGAGTAATCGGGACTTTTTTAAAATGCCGCAGGACGCGGGACAAACTGTTAAAAATCGGGACTGTCCCGCCAAAAGCGGGACGCCTGGTCACCTTACCCTTATGGGCACTATTATGGCTTTTTTTTTTTTTTTAAATAGCAACAACTGAAGATGGTGGTACTGTTCCTGTCCCCTTTTTATAGATGGAGGGAGTGGGCTCAGGGTAGGAGAGGAACTTTCTTTCCCAAGGGAAGTGGGATTGGAATCCCAGCAGATCAGCTCTCGAGCTGCTCTAACTTAGAGTCCCCGGTGGTGCACAGGTGTTGTTTCTTTGGAGAAGCTAAATAAGGCGTAATCCAGACTCTCGCAAGCCGGCGAATTAGTAAATGGAATCATCCACATTAGAAAAGGGTTTTTTCTCTTTGCAGATTCAAAATGAAACTCCTAGAGCTAGTTGGTGCCTCTCACACTTGGTGTAAGGGAAGGGGAGGCTGAGTCAGGGCCTCGCTGGGCTCTGAAGTCTGGAGAGAGGAGAGCTTGGCTGGGTGGGTGAGCGTCAAGGGGCCGCCATCCTGGGAGCTGCCCATGTGGCCTGCCTGCTCCAGCCCCTCTCTCCCTAAGGCTGATGGAGGCTGGCCCAGCCTGTCCTCCCTGACCCTCTGGCTCAAGGGTGCATGGCAGCCTCACATGGCTGAGATGATTCTACTTCCTCCTCCTGTTCCATTCCATTCTTTCGGGAAGTGTTCCCGCAGCAGGGCCCTGGAAAAAAGTTCTTGGATCCTGACGGAGGGAGATGCCCCGCTCAGCCAGTAGATCTGGCCGCCCAAGGCTCTGGGGGCAGGGTTTGTCAGGGCCGACCTGCAGGTGCAGCAGCTTCCACGCTCTGGGGAGGGCCTGTGGCTTGGAGTCAGGCAGCAGGGCAGAGTTTAAGGAGGTGCTCACGCGCGGGGTCATGCGAGTGAGTGTCTTCTCAAATGTTGCACCTCACTTGCCTCCCTCTCATTCCAGCCCTGCCAGGCAGGCCAGGATTTGTGACTTTGCTGTGTGACCTCTCCGAGACTCGTTTTTCTCTTCTAAGCATGGGCTCAGGAAGCACATGTACCTGCCCACCTCATAGGGCTGTGATGAGGAACAGATGAGATGGAGAAGGAGCTTTAGGAATGGAAAGACATGGACCAAGATAGTATTGAGACTGGGAGCAGCTTGCAGTCCTCAGTGACAGAGCTGTTCTTCCAGGGAAGCTGTAGTGTTGCAGCCTGGCATACTAGGTTGCAGACTAACCATGCACGCCAGGCGCTGGTCTCATTTGATGGTACATATGAGAAAGTGCTAGCATTAGACCCATTTGGCAGGTGGGAAAAGTCAGGCCCAATTACATGGTTGCATATGATCAAACCAGGAACCCGGTCTATCTGACTCCAATACTCAGCACCTACACTCAACTTTGGAGGCAGATGTCAGATGGTACTGGGGTCACACTGCAAGGCTGGGTTCTGATATTCACTTCCCGCTGGGGGCCCACAGTTATGGCAGAGAATGTATCTCCTCCTAGCCCGTCTCTCCCTGCTATATTTCCAAGACATCTGGTTACCCTTTCTGCAGCCCGGGGGGGTGGTGGTAAGCAGAGGGTGGCTTGTTTTATGCTTCTTTTACAAATGGGGAAACTGAGGCCCAGTATGGCAATGGCAAATGTAGTGAATTCATCCTCAGGAGCAGCAGCCACATTGAAAACAAGCCCCTGCCTCTGCTGTGCAGCTGCGAGGCCTGGGATGGAAGGTGGAATGTTTTACTACCCAGCGGGGTGTCATCCTGCTTAAGAGCGTGGAGAAACCCAGGTCGTGCAGGTGATTATCTAACAGCCGCCAGCCTATGTCTACCTGGAACCTGGGGCCTGCCCTGGAAGGCACGGGTTAGTGGCTGGAGCTGGTGTTTCTGCTGTTGGTGCTTTCTTTTCTGAGAGCTGCTGCCCAACATGATGAATTGCATTCCAGCTCTGTCCTTCCACCCAGCAGTCATTGATTCCTGTATTAACAGGAATCCGGGATCTGAGGGAGACAAATGGTTCATTCCCAGAGCTCCAGCCAGTGAGGGCTGAGGAGGGAGGCACTGCCAATCAGCTCCAGCCACCGCTCCAATCCTCCCCAATTGCTTTGAGCCGGGTGAGGAGGAGGGCTGGGCTCTTTGTTCATTGGCTCAAGAAGGCCCGTGCCCTCAGCCATCTTCTTCCCACGTGACTGACCATTTTGCTGCCCAGCCTGGAGCGCCCTGAGGCATCGGCAGACTTCTCTAGACACAGGTAAAAGCTGAACCGCTTTCGGCTTCTGTGCTGTCCCTGACTTTCACTTCTCTGGCCGCATCCTCTTTGGAGCAGGACCCGCGTCTTTCTGTGTGGAGAACCCAGCCGGCCAAACACTCGGCCCCTTCAGTGCGTCGTCAGCTACTCAGAAGATTCCTAGGCTGTAGGGCCACATGACAAGGGAGTTAGGGAGCTGGGCTTCGTCTTTACAAACATACATTAAAATCGTGCCAACACGCAAGCACCAGTGTCAGGTGACTCACATGGACAGGTGCGGGACTCTGGGGGTTGGCTGGCTGAGCCTACTTTGCAGTGGTGGCTTGAAACATTGTTATGAACTGAGTGTTGAATGAGAACATGTAATCTCCTCCTTGGTATGTTGTATTTCCCCCCAAACATTTAAAAATCTTTTTAAATTAAGACTTATTTCAGGACTGTGCTTTGCATTGGACATTCTTCTATTAGCGGGATGGTTTCTGTGTTAATCATTCAGAGACATAACATGTGAAATCTATTAACAAGACTGGATTTTGTACTTTGATAGCATTGCATGCTGATACAATAAAAGACTAGCTGGAGATCATGAGAGATCATGAGAGAATAGTAACTTGTAATACTCTGCTAATGGTGATTCTAGTTCACAGTTTACATTTTAGTTGGGGAGGCAAGACAGATACTAATGAAATCTATTAACAAGGACGTGGGATCTGTAAACTCTCTCTGGAGGTGGTGTGAGTTCCTGGGGTGGCTGTCAGGCCAGAGGCTGGGTCCAGTGTCCAGGAATAGTGTGCTGGTGGCCCCAGCCACGTGCCCAGTGCCCACGGCAGTGGTGTTCTCGCTGGACAAGTCCTGTGGTGGGTTTTAGGGAATTGCTTCTGGCTGTTACAGAAACTTCTCTGGCCCTCCCAGAAGTCTGTAGTATTCTTTTAAGTGAATTTCTATTTTGCTTGAACCAGCCAGACTTTGTTCATTGGAGCTAAGAACCCTAACACATGTGGTAGGGGTGGAGAGGGAAGCATACAGAAAGAAGAGGAGAGGTTGACAGGAAGGAAAAACTGCATCTACTGCACTATCTTGCCTGATGCTGGCCTGACAGAGAATTGTAAAGAGAACTGGGTAACTATTTAAAAGCATGTGATAGTTTGTTAAAAAAGAAAAAAAGAAAAAGAAATTCAGAAGATAACAGGTTTGCCCCATTAAGAAGCCAGTTGGAAAACCAAGGGGTAACTGTATGAGAGGGAGGAGCTGACACAGACGGATGAGATGCCGTGTACTTCTGGTTTGGAATCCTGGCACAGACAAGGTCTGGGGCGCCTGGGTGGAAGCGGAGAGGTGGCCGTGGGCTGGGACGGCATGGTCTCATTCTCCAGCAGGCTCGCCGAAGCTTGTTCTCATGGCCCAAGGGCAGAGGCAGGCAGGGCTCTGGAGGCTGGTGTTGGATCTGGCACGACATCACCCCCACTGCATTCTGTGGGCCAGAGCAAGTCACCAGGCCTGGTCGGATTCCAGGGGAGGGAGATAGACTCCACCTCTCACTGCTCGGAGCACAGTGGCCCATCCCAGACTGAAAGGACCGAGGACGTAATTCATTATTTTTCTCTGGAGAGCAAGTGGGGTTGGGTGGGGACACATTGAGTCAAGACCACATCATTTGGAGAGGAGAACCAAGATGGCGGCATGAGGTATATACCTAAATGCGCAGCCTCCACACCTACATTACAGAAATACAACTATACAGATAAACGGCCATCCTCCAGAACCATGGAAGGGGAAGCTTTACAACCAGAAGGCAAGAGAAGGAGTGCTTTGAGACTGAATAGAAGCTCCCGGAGCCCAAACTGAAAGGTACGGACGTGTGAAACGGAGGCGGCGGCCGGTGGTGCGGGTGAAAGGGTGGCTGCATTTGGGTCCGAGGCTTGGAAGGAGATTATAAACTCCCGGTTCGCACTGAATGCAACTCGGGCTGTAGGGCAATGGGGCTGCGGAAGACCAGTGGCGTTCTAGCAGTGCTACTCCCAGCGATCACTGACGCGGAGATTTGGGGACTGAGAATCGTGCGCAGACGCCAGGGCTTGGAGATGCCAAACCCAGAGAAACTGCGGCATCAGCAGAGAGGCAGCCATTGTGAGTCGCTCCAACCCCAGTGATTCTGAGACCCCGCCCCACCCCACCTACAACCCCACCCAAGCTGTACACCTGCCTGCCTTCAGCATAACCTAAGGGTCTGCAGCTGAGACAGAACTGCAATAGATCCAAACTCCAAACAAAGAGGAGAAAGGCCTGCAGGTCATTTCCCGCCAGTGATACCTCCCAGTGATAACTACAACAAGACTGTGCACCCAGCCTTCAAAGGCGTACAACAAGAGTGTCCACCCCAGGTGATTGGGGAGGCTGAATCACTGGGCCCTATATAGGACACCTAGCACAGAAAGCCAAAATGCGGAGACTAAGAAACAGGTCACAAAAGACAAAAATGGAGGAACGCAAACAACTGGATATAGAGTTCAAAATCACGGTTATTAGGTTTTTCAAGAATTTCCTAAAGACTGCTGATAAATTTAGTGAGACCCTCGAGGATATGAAAAAGAACCAGCTAGGAATTAAGCATACACTGACTGAAATAAAGAATAATATACAGAGATCCAACAGCAGACAAGAAGATCATAAGAATCAAGTCAAAGATATGAAATAT